>PVIU01003741.1:0-139192 GCA_004026605.1 Ondatra zibethicus | reverse complement strand
CTTTTCCTAAATAGGACTGATGATTTGGGGAAAACATAAGTTAAGATCCAGATGTTGTTAGGAAATCCCCATTCTGGGAATAAAGAAACTAGGGTGGGAACTACCCAGGAGTACAACTGAGTCACCAGATGACCCCATTCCATACACAGAAAGTTATGAGGATGATAGTCATAAGTATGTGATATACAAGGGACAAAAGCGGAATTATTTAGCTCTACTATTTTTGGATAGGCTTGCTAGATCCCAACCCCCATGGTGTTTGCTACATGAGAAAATACAAAGAAGTCTATTGCAGCAGGTGCAGAGATTTAGGCATATTCGGTCACTAGAGGAGATAAAGAAAGGGTGAGAAAAAAGGAAAGGCCAGGATAGCAAATAATGAGACAGAAACTTTCTACTCCTAGATAAAATGAAACCACTTGTTTGAAGTTTATGTTCCCAAGGACAAGAGTTTCCCTTCTAAGGACGTGTTATGTCTAACACCTGCTCATCGCTGATGTGACTAAAAGAAGCTTTCATACTGTGCCAAGTAATGATACGTGACCTTGTGGTTTGTTCTTTGATTGAATACTATATAATGACAACATGAATTCAGTAAAGTCGCAGCAGATTCAAACCACTCCCTTGTGCGCTGTGTCTGTCTGTCATTCGCCTAACTTGTGCCTTCCTGGTACCAAGACCCTGATTTTCCCACGGTCTGAGGGGCTCCGCTGAGCCGGTCCGTGGCACTCTGGGATTGTGATTTGTGTGCTGGTTTTCTTTGTTTTATGTTTAAAAACCACTTATAAGTGAGTACATGCGATAATTGTCTTTCTGGGTCTGGTTTACCTCACTCAAAATGATGTTTTCTAGCTCCATCCATTTGCGTGCAAAATTCGAGATGTTATTTTTTCTTCTGTGTAGTACTCCATTGTGTAAATGTACCTTGTATTATTTTTATTTCTTTGTCATATGACACCACAGTGGCTCTGTTAACTTTTCTAAGAAAGGGCGGTCCTGACAACTCATTCTTTTGATCATCTTTTTATGCCTTTCTTTGTCCATCAATATAAGTACCTGCATAGGGAAGAGGTAACTTCAGCTAATGTGACTTTATTGCTGTATGTGCCATGTAATTACCTCAATGCATAATGGGAAGAGACTTGTAATGTGATCTGTGGCCAACTCCTGTAGCCCACTGAATCTCATTGACTTTTGTAAGTTGACTTTGTTTTGATTATCTTCTTCCTGAGTAAGTACAGTGACAGATGTTTCAAGAATATCTCAGAGCCTCACAAAGAGATCTCTGCTGCTTTTACACGTCACAATCTCCAAGGTGTAAGGAAGACTTTCAAGTAGATAAGGATATCTTCCTAAAAGTGTGAGGGGTAGATACTCATGACTTTCTTGGGGAAACTGAGAATCAGTATTCCTGGGAGAAGGCATAAATGATTCATAAGAAATTTCCCATCAATCTAATATCCCTAAGATTTACAAATACTAAATGTCTTCCAAGTATTCAACATGCAGAGATTAAAATGAAAAGAGGTAGGGCGGCCATCATGCAGTTCGGCTGTGTGGCTTTTGCCACTCCCATCAAATATGGCTACACCATATGGGAACCATTCTCATTCAATCCACCACAGAGAGATGAAATAAAATGTAAATACATGCTTAACGTCTATTTATATATGTGAAACTTATTCTTTAACAAACTATGAAAGAAAGACTAATAATAATTATAAGCCCTATTTTTTTTAACTGGTCATATAGTTACACCTGGTATTTATAGCTCTTAATCTATATTTTCTTCCCTTTCAGAAGTACCTCTTGGTACTGGAACTCAGTTCTGGATCCACACATATTCACTCCTCAAAGAGCCTGGTCCACTTATTTTCTTGGTTGGTTTGGATTGCTGTAGTTTCCCATTGACCTAAATCTCAGGGAGTGGATCTTACCTATAGTCCAACATAGTCTTCCACTATGAGTAGAGAAGTATTAAAATTTCCTACTGGTAGTCTAGGTCAATTACCATCAACAATAGTGTGATTCTTTTGTCAGCCTATTGACTTGAGGACATGAGGAGATAAAAGTAGCCAGGGGGAAGTCTTAGCTTCCAGCTCAATAGAATTGTTATGCCTCCTAACCCTCATGGAATCAAGACTTCTAGGCCAGCAGATCATAAGGCAGTTGGAGCAAGAGACAGCAACATTGCTAGGGGGTCACTAGATTAAATGGTGTTGTCATTTCCATTTTCATTCTTGATTCCTGAGCCCTGAAATTTTATCTGTGGCAGCACTAGTAGTGCATATTGTGCGTGATTCTGGGCACGCACCACTTTCTGCAAAACCTTGCCTGGTACAGAGAAGCTAGTGCCTACTTTTTGGTATCGTCTCTCTCTGTGTCTGTAAAAAGATACTGCTGTTGCAGGATGACTAAGCCTAAGTAATTCCTGAAATACTTTCTATGTAGCTTTCCTGATTGATATGCTTAAAAAAAAAGATGCTCATCTCTGTAAAACTAGGGCCTTTTGTTTTTATTTTCTCTCTTTGTTTACCATTTTAAATTTGATCCTTTCATGGATAATTTTAACATCCTTCTGCTCTAATTTTTGCTCTCGATCCTCTCTATAAAAATAGCCAGCATACCCTTGCTTCAACTTGAATGCTATGATATCATGGCATCTCCTCTCTCAAGTTAACTCATTCATTATTTTTCAACTCAGTGTTACTCCAATTTTTCACGACAAGGGGAAAATATAAATTCCTTTTCCAAATAAAACATGAGTGACCACTAATCCAATTCTCAGTGTAATCCAATTGAATTAGTGTCGCTTGCAATACCTGCTTTTCTATTGGAATTCTGGTTTTACAAACTATTACTACAATCTCTCATTAGACTCAGCTTACATTATACTGTGGCTTCTCTAGCCTATACCTTCAAACTTATACAAATTTGTCTTCTAACTATTTCTAAAGTACCACATGATCAAGCTTATTATTCCAATGACTTCGGCTCTGAGACCCTACGTTTCTGAATTAGTTGCCTTGTCCCTGTATTTAAAATTTTATTAAAATGTAGTTACCTTATTCCCTTCATCTTCTCTTCCCTGATACTTCTTCCATATTCAAACCCTCCTTCCTGTTCCTTTTCAAATTCATAGCCTTCACTGCTTTAAACATTGCTGTTACAGTGACATATAAATGAATAAGTATAGAAAGACATCCTGCTGAGCCCATTGTCACTTGTGTTTATATGTTTCTAGGACTGACCACCGTGACAACAATAACTGGCAGAAACAGCAGAAGTGAGGAAATGCAAAAGGAGTCCTGGCAGAGGCTCTTCAATGATAGCATGGTCAGAAGCAGAGAGCACAGCCAGATCTAGTGGCTAGGCTACAACCATCAAAGGCCTGCTCCTGTTGACCGGCTTTAGCCATCTGGATTATACCTCAAGGTTCTACCCTCCTAAAATACTGCTACTACCTAGGGGGAAAACATTGAAAACACGAACCAGAAGGTGATAGTTTAGATTCAAAGAATAAAATGTATAGTTCCTTATAAAATGAACTCCAACATATCTTCCAAAGATGTCAATAATGACCAAACCCACAGAGCCCTGTGTTCCCTACCAGTGGTAAACAGTAAGGGGACTTAAGGAAACTTATTCTGTCTTGTTTATTAGTTTTAGTCATCTTTACTAAGATATAACTTAGAGATCATAAAGTTGGCCTTTGTTACAATTAAGCAAGTTTTGAACAATGTAAGCAGGTGATCACATTATATACAGAAAACTTTATGATTGTAAAATGTTACCTTTAGTAACTACAAAAATGCCTCTTTTTTTAGTGACTTAAAGAATCCTTGGTTGACAGTCTTTTTTCCAGCTCTTGAAAAATGTGCCCTTTCTGACGACTTCATGGATTCTGATCAGAAACTTGCTGTCACAGTTTTTATAGTACCGGTAAAGTTTCATGTCTCTCCGTTTGCTTGGAAGGTTGTTTTTTCTTAATGTTCAAAAATTTGATTGTACACTTGATTAGAAGTAAAAGTAGGAACATACTTGCAAAATTGTAGAGTAAGATTATGTTCGCTTTGCAGGAGTCAAACTACCTTCTGAAGACCTGCTATTCCTACCAACAAAAGAAATATGAGTTCCAGTTTATCTATATCCTAACAACAGAAAAGCAACAAACCTTTGGTTATGTTGTATCTGAACGGACATCACTCTGGGATTATCCAATCTGATAAGTCTGTAGGCTTTGGCCTTTTGCCAAGTTTGAAGACCTTTCATCCACTGTTCTTTGAATATACTTTCAGTCTTGCATGGTTTCTCCTTTTCTATTTGAAACTCTGGTGACACAAATGATGGATATTATTTCACAGTAGAATGGGCTCCCAAGATCTGTTCTTTTTATCCACACTCTGTCTTCTGTCTTGTTCAGAACCTGCTAGTTTCTCTGACTCCAATCCCACAAATTATTTCCTTTGTAATTTTGGTTTTATTGTTGAACCTATTCATTGAACAGTTTCAAATTTCAGGTATGTTCTTTACATATTGTATTTCTTTAATGAGACTCCCCTTTTTTAAACAGTTGTTTCAAGTGGGTTTTATTTATTTAAAAAATTTAAGCATTTCTTATTAAAACAAATTTTTATATAACACATTCTAACAACAATTTTCCCCTCAAGTATATTTTAAATTGATCACTAAAACATTTCTTAGGTGACTTCTTGAAGAACATTGATGGAATTTTGCTGTTGACATCTATTGATTTTCTTTTCCTAAAACAAGGAAAATCTTGTTCATGTACAAATGAATTTCATTTGAAATCTGAACATTTTGGGCACTGTACTTTAAACATCTGTATCCTACTTAAACTTTGTTTCCCCTGACATGGCTCAAACAGCAAGAGGCATCACCTCATCAATGCCAAGGGAGGAATGGGAAAATCTCTAACTGTAATTTCAGTTACTTTCCCTTTTGGTTCTATTTTCCTTTTTTTTTTAAATTTCAAAGTTCTATTACAAAGTAAATTCATATTAAAGATTACTTTACCCTTTTAAAGTGTATGTTTGCCTGCTGTTTTATTTTCTTTAAAGCATGTTTTCATTTATTAGTTTCGTGTGTGAATGTATGCACACTCATAGCACAGAGGTCAGAAGCTAATCTATGGGAGTCAGTTTTCTCCTTCTACTAGGTGGGACCAGCGATTAAACTCATATAGTCAGGGTTGACAGCAAGTTCTCTACCCCTCTCTCCTTCTCTCTCCCCCTCCCTTCCTTCCTTTCTTCTTTCTCCTTCTCCTGTTCTTTCTTTGTATTTTCTGTGTGGCATATGCATGTACGTAAACTTGTCAGTGCATTGGAGGACATGCTTCTGCATTTGCGCATGGGATACAGAAGTTGACAGGTCAATCCCTCTACTGTTCATCTTATTTTTTTGAAACGGGGTTTCTTATTTAACTTGTAGCCCACTGTCTTGGCTAAACTGACTGGGTTCTGTCTGTTTAGTTTCTCCTAGAGAAGTGGTTTAGGGTGCACAACATTGTGTCTGGAGCTTGGTTTTCATGAATGATTTCTAGGACTCTCAACGTGGGTTCTCAAGCTAGTGGGGCCAGTACTTAATTACTAAGCCTTCGTCCCAGCCCTCCCTGCTGTTTCTACTGGCTTCTAATAATGTTGTTTAATCCAGAGGAACAATTCTTTGACATATCTTTGGGAAATGATTAATATAAATTTTGTACCTTGAGAGATGCTAATTTTCTTCAGAGAAATGGACTCTGTCAGGAATCTGAAAGTCCTTATTCCACGTTTATGTGTGAACAAAGTCAAGTTTTGTGTGGGTCGCTAAGCAGTGCTCTGAATTTGTGCAATCCTTAACTCTGTTTCAGAGTATAGACTTTGGGCATCCTATTCCTATGCAAGGAGTTTTGTTTTAGGGTTTCTACCTTGGCAGGAAATGAATTCTGAGCCTTTTGTTCATTCCAAAGGTTATCTAATCTGTTTACCTTTCAGCTGCTTCCCCAAACTCTAAGGAACAAGGGAGAACTCTTCCAGGTGGGATGGGGGTCCTCAGTGGTGATGCACAAGAGAGGACCTGGAATCCAGCACTGTCCTCATCTTTTATAGGGCACAAGAATCCATGTCTCAGTTTACTCCCTTTGCATAGGCTGGCAATGGGTCAGGCTCCCCACTCTACTCTTCTTGCTTTAGACTAGTTATTTTGTCTTCATCTATTAGATAGCTGATGTTTTCAGAAAGCTTTCAAAGTTTTACATAGCTTTTAGAAGAATTATTTTATTTTTAATTGTATAGAGCACACCATACAAAACTTACCATCTTAACAGACTTTTGGCCTGAAAATTCTACCATCCCTGTTTTGAGTTGTTCGTACTTAGATTGAACTATGATACTGGTATTCCACATGATCTAGCAAGTAGATGACCTATTTGAGGATTTTTCAGCCCTATAGTTTTATTGGAAAATTCATTAAAATATCCTCTGCTCTCTCTCTATCATACTTATAATTTTATATCTCAGAAAGATCCCAACTAAAACACTGTTTGCATATGAGACTCAAAGAATTTTAAACTTGAAGAGAACTGGAAATATGTTTTCCTTTAAGATATACAAGGGCTACATTGTGGAAATTACTTATCTCTTCAATATGCTTATAATGTTACACTACCAAGGATAATAAATGCTCAGTGTTGTGAAAACAACACTACATTTATGCACCAGGATAACAAGGCATCATCATTAGTCTGAGGAAAGTTCTTTGAGAAGCTACCACTAGATCAGGAACTTGGCAAGCATATTTAAACTTCATGCAAGTCCTGCATAGTCAACATTCAACCAAGGTGTCTACTGTAACTTGACTTTTGAATGGGTCAGAACCACATTGCCAGATAGAGTCACAGCAATGCTGACCAGGTCTGTGCCATTCTAAGGGATAGGCAGAGGAAGTAGTTTCTGAAATAAATATTAATGCCTTAGTGACTGGACAAAATGACCCATGAATAATTTCAGTGCTGTTCCCTCACAAGAACCCATACCCTAAATAGGAAGAAGCCTAAGCAGCTCAGTATAAAATTACTCAGCTTCTTTGGGTCTTGACTCAGAAGTCAGCAGGGCTACAATTGTAATGATGTGTTAGAATGGAAAAGTCAGAGGTTGATTCCCAGGGTAATTTCTTTCAGGTAAATAGAGTGGAAAAGATATTATGGGTCTACAGAAATATACACTATTGTTATGGGAAATAGAAAAATATAGCGGTTTTCAGTCTCCTTCCACATCTACCCATACAGAAATTTTAAATTGTTTTAATGACATACCTTATTGCTTTAGGCCAGAGATAATTAGTCTGGTTCCTTTCTTGTCACGAGAGTCAAAGGATCAATATTTTATGTATTACTATCCAGTGCTCCAGAGTTCCATGAATCTCTATGGCCTATTGAGAGTTCTTATTGGAATTAAAGCTATATATCTCTAAACTCTCTTAATTTTCTCAAAAGCTAGGAAAGGGTAGTATTATTCCCATTGTGCAAAATGCACTAATTGAGGCATAACTAAGTTAAAGGACTTGGTGGTACATGGTAGATCTGGGATTTGAAATTAAGTAGTCTGGGTTCAAAGTTTGTGTTCTCAACCAGCATTCCAGATCTAAAACTATAAGAGCTAAGGAAAGTGCTTACAGAATCTATTTGCTGTCTCTCCAGTCACGAGTAAGTTGATAATGGCGAAGTTCATCACTGCATGTGTATTCCAGTATGTTGTAGAAAACTGTCCCTCTGGGTTTGAGCGTGTTGTTTGGAGCAGGTGATGGGGTAAGAGGAGAGGAATGTTCCAGTGAGAAGGATCCAACAATGCAATGGTGAGAGAGAGAGTGAGAACTAGCTAGACAGAAGATGTATCTAGAGCGTAGGAAAACATCACCAACAGCATTTGTTGTGGTGATGTATGTTTCAGTTTTATGGTATAGTGCCTAGAAATTGGCTCTTTTCTATCTGACCTAAGTGTTTAGTTTGGGATTGCTGTTCACTTGAGTCTTCACAGAGCAGCGTTACCTCTCTGTGGCCATCATCTCAAGTAGCCCTGGTTGTTTCTATGCACAGGATCTACACCAATATTCAGGCATAGATGGAGGAAGGCACCCTCCATCTTCACGGCTGAACTGTTTGCTATTGGTAGATTCAGGGAGAAGAAAGCTGTAGTCTTTAGTTATATACCCACTGGTAACCACACTGGGCTTCAACAGATAGTTATAAACCAAGAACTACCCAAATGACCTTGGTTAAACTAAAATGATAATAAATACTGAAATGTCAAAGGCTACAAAGAAAAAGAGAAAAATGATTAAAAAGTTAAAAACATTATCTAATAACCATGGCCCAAATATCAAGATATAATGCATGTGTATTGAAAGAACCAGAAGGAAATTTTAAGCCAATGATGCCTAGGAATGTCCCCACAAACTAATGTTAGACACCAAACCACAGACCCAGGAAATGAAAGAGCAACATGGATAAAAACAAAACCGAAACTGAGAAACTAACAAACCAGGACTGTGATGGAGACATACCTCAGCACCATAGTAATGCCTAATTTAGCCCCCAACTTCACAACATCAAAGCAAAGAACAAACAACAACATAATCTTATTCCAGACCAAGACAAACCCAACCAAACCCCACAGAGTCATAGCGTTTTAAAAATTATGTTTCAAAACTGAAGGGAAAGCAAAGACTGTCTCAGATACACAGATGCATTTGCTAGCAGTAGATAGATCTGCCTTGCTAAAAAAGGATGCTAAAAGAAATGGTTCAGAAAGAAAGAAAATACTATGGACTTGAAACACCTCTGCAATAAGAAAGAACACTAGGGAATGAAAAAGTGTAGGTAAAATGCAAACTTATTTTCTCAATTTTAATTGATGTGAGTACCACACAAAATAATACTAATACCTTTGTGTATGTTACATGCACAGAGATATGTATTGTGCTTATGAGTCAATGATGACAAATGTTTCATGGAACCAAAGAGCTGAGGTACGGATGTGTGTTGCTATAAAGTCTTGCAGTACCTCTGAAGCAGTGCAGTGTGACTTGAAAGTAGATTTTCTAAGTACTCTATAAAAATCTCTTTTGAAAATAATGTTAAAAATTTAGACACCAATATTTAGAATATTTTCTCAAACCAATCTGCTCATGATGGATGTTAGAGAACTCAGAATTTCAATGAACTCTTTGCAACATTTTGTCATCGTGTGGTAAATTAACTTCTCTTCCCTTTATTATTTCTTACTGCCCACCTCTTTAGTATTTGGGCTCTTCTTGATTTTTAAGACCATGAGGTGTATCATTAGATTGTTTGCTTAAAGTTATTTGTGATTTTTTTAATGTGAGGACTTATAGTTACAAACTTTCCATAGAAACCCCTAAGCTATATCCCAGGGATTATGTAGACTGTGATTTTAAGCTTTATTTGATTCTAGGAAATTTACTATTTTAACCGTGTTTTCTTCCAGTACCACTGATATTCAAGAAGGTATTGTTCAGGCATAAGTATTTGGATAGTTTATCACACTAGAATGTGATAAAATTCAAGAAATTACTTTGATTACTTTTGATTTGTTAAGCTTGATTATGGCCAAGAATGTATGCGGAAGTGGTTTCACATGTTGCAATGGACAATGGATATTTCCTGTTTGGTGAAATGAATAATCTGTAAATATCTTTTAAGACAATTTGATATCTGATGTGTTTTTTTCCTGAAGTGTCTTTGTTGATTTTTTAGTTTGTGTGTCAGATTACCCATTTTTGTATCAGGATCAATCCATCTATCTAAATTTTTATACCCATTGGTGTTTGTTTTATGAAATTTGGATTCCCCAACATTTAATGCATTGCTGGTGACCACCATTTTTCCACATTGCTGAGTGTCTCACCCATTTTGCTGACTTTCTCCTATGTTGACTACTTCGCTCATTAGGTCTTGAATTGAACTCAGATGCTCATGGGCATCCTCTCTCAGATCACTGCTCAATTCCAGCTGCTCCACTTTTACTGGCATTCTACTTCCTTAGAATGGCTGAGCTGAGCGGTTGGGGCATGGTGTGCTTGTGAGGACTGTGGTCACCTTGCTTCATGTTTCTCTGCTGTGATTGGTGCTTCTGTCTGGAGAGTCTTGCAGTCATTTCGCACGTTCCTTAGGCAGCAGCTGACTCTGATATACAGAAAGGAGAAACCAAATGAATGTAACACCAACAGCATTAAATCACACAAGATGCCTAAGTACGTTACCAATGACCACCAAAGAAGAAAACAACAAAATAAATGCAGAATGTTCCACAAAATTAAAAAAAAAATATGTAAGGTAACTGTGGAAATGGGTAAATGGATGAAGTATAACAGCCAGGGAACAAAAACAAAAGGAAGAAGCAAGGGCAAATAAATGAAAAGAGAAAGCAGAGTAGGAAATAGAGGAATGGAGAGAATGAGAACAGAGCAAGAAATAAGAACAAAGAAATAAAAGAAGAAAAGAGGACAAAGAAATTTCTCACTTAGAATATTTAAAAGCAAATTAGATAAATGTAAGAAGGGGACCAAATAATAGCAAAGGGGCTGGTGAGATGGCACATCTGTTGAAGCCACACAAGACTGGCCACTGCCACCCACACAAATGCGGAAGGAAGGAACTGACTCCACAAAATGGTCCTTTGATCTTAGCACAGTGCTGCGGCTTATATGCACCATACACATCATATACACATGCACAATAGTAAAAAATAAAAATTTAAAAAGTGAAAACACAGGAGCTTTTCCTTACCAAATTTCCAGAAGATAAATAGGATATAAAACATTATTTTAATAAAATAAAATGAAAACGCACTAAAACGTTTAGTAAGAGGAAAAAGACCTAGCCTAAGGTTCAGGGAAGGAAAGACAAAGGAAAAAAAGGGGTGAAATGTTAGACCAGCATCTCTCTGGTTCCTCCAATGGGAGATGGCTGGTTACCTGCCTGGGTCAGGGTGAGCAAGGCTCAGTTGAACTTTCAGGCTGTTTCTTCCTGTGGCTCATGTTGTTATTGAGAAGGTACTGGAGAAGTTTAAGTCAGCTGGAGCAGTCTTCACTTCAAGAGCATTCCTTCTTTATATACCATGACATCTGCTGTTCACATTTAGTTTTGCAGTCCCCTATGGTGCTAAAAGCCTGGGCAGATTTGTTTACACTCTTGAGACTCTGTAGTTTGCATGTGTGGAGTAGTTCAACTTTTGTCTGGAGGATATGCCAGGTCTGTTGGGAATGGTGGAAACTACCAAGGCACAAAGATCTTAAAAGAAGGATGGACAGCATTTTTTTTTAACTTGCCAAGCCCTGTAAGTACTGATCTTGTTGGAGGGAAATAGCTGTGAATATTAGCTATTCATCCAGATCATCATAGTTCTTAGATTCTACAACAGTGAACTATAGAGAGGGGGCTGCAGAGAAATCTATCCTCTGACTTCAGACTCAGGGTTATCAAACTTCAGAACTGAGTTCTGAGTCTATGAGTTCGCTACTGACATTGTGCTTGGAACTACCTTGCTTTGTGTGTACGTTGTTGTCTGACTTGAGCTATCTGCCACCTATACTTTTTAGCTTGTCCGTGTCTAGCTTTTCTGCTATTGGTGGTAGAAGCTGAGGCCAAGTGTTTGCACAATTTTGACCTCTTATCCAAATAATTAAAAATATGGGCTCTAATTTATAATTAGAGATTCTTCCCACCACAACAGACGGGAAGAAATTCAAAGATCAGAGCCAGATAAATATGCCACAGTCAGAGATCTTGGAACACTTAACCCAAAATAGAATGTCTCCATAAAAATCCCTCTCCTTAAGACCCAGAGAAACTTGTGGAAGAGGAGGCAGAAAGAGTGAAGAGTCAGAAGGGATGAAGGACACCAAGGAAACAAGGCCATCAAAGTACAACAGGACCGTCAGGAATATGAACTCACAGAGACTAAGGCAGCACACACAGGGCTTTCATGGGTCTGTAGCAGCTGGGATCTAAGCACCCAAAGCAGAAGCGGACACATGCTCCCAACCATAACCCAGAAGCTATCTCCAATTGATAAACTCCCCCATCCAGTTTTCTCCAAGAGAGTCTCACTGGGGAAACCATCAGGGCCTTTTCTTTCTTTCCTTTTTCGTCAGCTTTATATTTTTGTTTATTTATTTATTTTACCCTATAGGATTTTTATGTATATATTGTGGCTTCTGATTTTTTGTTTTATGAGATTCCTGAGTGTGAGAAGGAGAGGATATCTGGATCTATGTGGGTTTTTTTTGTTCATTTTCTTAGTCTGTTTTAATTTAATTGGTTTGCCTTGTCCAATTCTGATTTGTTTATATTTGTTTTATTATCAACCCTTAGATGCCCATTTTTGTTTAATGAGAGACAGAAAGGGAGGAGATCCAGATTGGAGAAGATTTGGGGAGGAACTGGAAGGAGCAGAGGGAGGGGAATCATAATCAGGACATACTTTATGAAAAAATCTATTTTCAATAAAAGAAGCAAGAATAGGACAACTAAAAAAATAAGGGCTCACAAAGATTTCCAAAAGTATCAGTATAACTTTATTCAAAGTCAAACAATAGCACAAATTAGATAAAGCTACTTTGCCAAGATCGACAGTCAGCCATATAAGCTAAAGCACTCACAGGCTCTTTGTCCCCAGTTATTGTTTGGGGCATCATTTATGGAGTTCAAGAGGAGGAATTTTGTTGCTAAGAGCTGGATGGTCAAGTTCATTATTGGAAGAGGGGTGCTTACACAAATCTATCCAAGTAGAGTCCCAGGTTGCTAAACTCTTTCCTATGTTTCTTGCCTTGTTTCCACTCTAAAACCACTTCTCAGATCTGTCTCCTACCTTGGGGCTATTGCAAGTTAAATTCAGGTTCCCCACTTAAGGTATTTCCCTGCTCTCAGGTTCCAGTGTAGTTTAGTTTTAAACATTAGACACCCTTTCAAGATGGCACCATACCCTGTCCTACACAGTAACAGAGTGGGTCTTATCTTCAGTGCCGATCTTTCTGGTGGAGTAACGACTCTTAACCAAAACTTGTAGCTGGATTTGAAGATAGAAAGGACTGTGGGCCTGCCCTGTGGGTAGGACTGCCTATCAATTTTCACCAGGATTTCATGTCTTATCTTTTGGGTGAGGCTTCTGCCTCCCTCCTCCTGCTGGGGAGCCAGGTGGCTGACACAGTTTGGTTTCATTTCTTTTTGGCTCCCACCTTTCTCAGCAAATACCGAATGTTCTCTCAGCATCTCTGAGTTTCTGAAGCCCTTCATCTCTGTGTGAGAAACCTATGTTCTGTAGTGGGAGGCTACTTGTTTGTTCCCCAGCTGCTCAGCCCCAAAATAATCACACAGAAACCATATTATTTGCAATACTGTTTGTCCAATAGCTTAAGCATATTTCTAGTTAGCTCTTAGATCTTAAATTAACCCATCTCCATTAATCTGTGTACCACCATTTGGCTGTGGTTTACTGGATAAAGTTCTGGCATCTGCCTTCTTCCAGTGAGGGTACATGGCTTCTCCTGACTCTGCCTTCTTCCTCACAGTATTCCGTTTAGTTTTCCCTGCCTACTTCTATTCTGCCCTGCGTGGGCCCCAAACAGTTTCTTTATTAACCAATGGTATTCACAGCATACAGAGGGGAGTCTTACATCACCTCCTTTTTTTCTGTTTAAATAAAAAGGAAGATTTTAACTTTAACATAGTAAAATTAGATATCACAAGACAGGTATCAAACAAGAATTAGTTACAACATTTATATCTACTTTATCTCTTATAACTAAGAAAAATTAATATTACAACTCTCTATTCTTCAATTCCATCAAAGACTCTAGAAGAATATAACATTACCTAAGTAAACAGGGAGTGCATTGTAAGCAACTTCCAAAATTCTGGAACTGACAGAGGTATCTTGCTGCCTGCACAGTCACCCAAAGTTCTTCTGTATCATTAGGGCAACAATCTTCAGCCCACATGCCCATAGTACCCAGCAGACTTCTTTCACGAAGCAGGAAATTTCAAAGAAGTTCTGCCTATATTGGCAATTTGTCAGTCATATTTTTCTATGTGCTGCAAAATGTCTAGCAGACTCTTTCATGAAGCAGGAACCCCAAAGGATCATCTCACCTTTAGGCAAGTTCAGCAGTCATTTTCTCTGTGGGTCCTGCAGGTCCAGTAATACACCATAACATCAAGCAGTCCAGGCAAGAGCAGTTTCTTGCCCAAATGGTTAAAAAACCCCATAAGGAGCCTCTTTGATGCCCATCTTTCTCTTGAAGTAAATTGGTGCTGCCAGGAGCAGATGTGTCTCATTGTCATGAAAAGTCCTAAGTTATTAAAATATTTTAAATGCCATATTCTGAATGTCTCTAAAAGATTTGAAGAATACCTATCTAACTGAAACAAACCTCTATATATCTAGAAAACCGAACTAACTACAAGCTTGACTATTATAGATGATTATCTATTAACCTGAATTTCTTAATTATACATTAATTTTTAAATGTGCTACACAAACTCAGCACATTTAAAAATAATCAAAAGCAGAAATATAAATATGAAAAAATTGACCTTAAATTTATATCAATAAAGCAAGATCCATACCAATGCAAAGTATCCATCTCTGTAGCATATCCTTCTTTAAATGTAAGCATTTATAAACAATATTTGGGAATTTGGACATAGTTCTCTCCAAACTGCGTCCTGTTTTTTGTTGGGTGAAGTATTTTGGGGGGTGTTTATGGCAAACTTTCAGGGGGTTTTGGTCTATCAAACCACATTAGCCTGGAATGAAACCACAGGTTCTCATATTCTGTGGAAACAAAAGAACCTCTTTTCCAAAGCAACATATCTTTGAAGTCAAGAAACCTTTAAAAGTTATGTGTTGGTTTAGCTAGCTGTCCTCAGAATCAAATGTCTCTCAGCAGTCAAAATTTAAAAGAAAACACAATAATATACACAATCTAGACTCTCTGTGTTTTCCCATCTTTACATGGCTTATTTTTGTTTACTCCTTTTAATATATGACTGTCTGACTGTTTATTCTCTGTCTTTTTTAAAGACTTTATTTTTTAAAACAATTTACTTCTTTTCCAACTCTCTGTACTCTTTTTCTTCTCTCTCCCAAGTCTATGTACATTTTAAAGCATACTGTGTCTCATTTAGAGGTCTTTTATGTCTGAATCTGTCCTTATCACATATCTGTAATCCTTTTCGGACCGGGATGGCTTCTTAAAACGCTAAGTGCTTCTTAAACACCTAAGCACTAGGTGTTTGCTAGGGCAAATACAGGCCTGCCTGCTTGCTTCACCCAGTCCAACATGGCAGGGCTGGAGGTCTGTTCAGTGCAAGTCATGCTCACTGCCCCACTTTCAGGCACATAGCAGGTCTATGTTTCCATTAAGCAAATTGTATCACTCTGCTCACAGAACCCATTTAAATGCTCCATAGCTGGACACTTGAAAGAGTCAGAGTTGTTTGTGCTAGCTGCATGGCCTAGGAAGCCACCATTTCAAAACTGTACAGCTTTTTTTTTCTGCTACTGCTGAATCAGGAAAACCTCTCTTACAGGAGCCATGGTGTTAAGATGTGCTTAACTCTGTTTTTTTTTTTATTTTTTTTTTGCTTTTTTTTTTTTTGCCTAGAATTCCTTCCCAAACTTTCTCAGGTTTTAAGTGGATTTTAGTTGGTCACATTGGTGCCAATTTGTAGTAGGAGGCCACTTGCTTGTTCCCAGCTGTTCAGCCCTAAAATAATCACACAGAAACCATATTACTTGCAATACTGTTTGGCCAATAGCTTAAGCATATTTCTAGTTAGTTCTTACATCTTAAATTAACCTATATCCATTAATTTGTGTATCACCATGTGGCTGTGGCTTACCAGGTAAAGTTCTGGGATCTTTCTCTGGTGGGGCTACATGGCTTCTCCTGACTCTGCCTTCTTCCTCCTAGCATTCAGTTTAGTTCCTCCTCCCCACCTCTATTCTGTCCTTTGCAGTCCCATAACAGTTTCTTTATTAACCAATGGTATTCATCACTCTTCTTCTTTATAGGCAATCTTTTTCTTAAGTTTACATAGAGGCCACTTCAAGTCCATCATTTTACCTCAAAGTTTTAGTGTAATTTACTCATTTAATATCTTTGAAAAATCACCCTTAAATCTCACAGTCTAATTACTTGGATACTGGTGTGGGCAGTCTCAACAGAGAGGGAGTCCTCTTGAAGTGACAGTGTCCAAGAATCTTCTTTACTATTTCATTCACCCAAATGTGTGTAGTGTACAACATATATTCAATACTCAATATACATATACATATATTTATTGAATAAATAAATGTTGGATGGATAGCAGAGCACATGGTTTTTGTTAGGCCAAATCTAGTTTCTTTTTCTACCATTAAATTCACAATGCAGATGGCACAGTTTATGTTAGGGATGCAGCCAACTAAATTGCAATCAGTTGATTTCATCTAAGGAGGTTTTGAGATGATTGAAAATGTTCTCTGCCATCGTTTCCTATTGACATTCATCTGTGTCAGCTTCGGGAAAACACAAAAGAAACTGAACTGATATTTGGAGTGGTGGCCCGTGTCTATTCCCCATATGCTTTGATATTGCAGATGCCTTGATATTGCAGTCATAGTCTCTCCCACCTGTGCAGCAAATAGTTTGTGATGAAGAGAGAACAAAATCATTTCTAAGGGTCTGCAATGAAGCAGGTGGCCAGGAATGTCCTGTTCAGGGAAAAACAGCTGATAGTGTTGATGATGGGACTAGGCACAAGCAATTGGTAGTGTTGGTGATAATAGTTTAGAGAAGCATTGTCTACCATCAACTCTGTGTGTGTTCGCACCCCTACATCAACTTAATTCTCATGGACTGGGTTCATGTTTAAGAGAAAACTACTTGATTCATTTAACTGCAAATGGTTTCCTTAAAACATACATACATGAAGCTTAACATTTTATTCCCTTTTTAATTAACACCTCTGTGACACAGGTTGACATGCTTCCCCAAGTGGGATCTCCAAGATGGAACTCTGGAAACACTTGGCTATGAGTGTGCACAAAGAGAATGATCAGGAGTGTTGAGTCACTGGTTGGGCGACAATGGATCTCCTTATGCCGAGGTCTCAAGGATATCATCAATGTCTTTAAGGAGTTATGAAAATAAAAATGATACCTTAGATAAGAAATATTAAGTGAAAGTAACACAGGGTGTGGTTGGTGACTCACTGGAGCTGGGTTTAGTTTATTAGAAAACCCAGGCTTTCTTATCATAGTGTCATTCTGCCTGGAAACATTGACTGGATTTGTTTTTGATTGAATAGGGATGTTGGGTGGAGCAAGCTAGCTGACTTTGGGTTCCTGAAGCCTGGGCACACAGAGGGGATAAAGGGATGGGATTGCCACTGAAGGCAGAGGTAGACACTAGCCAGATGAACAGAGGGTATAGTAGAGGCCCTTGGCTCATGGTATTTTCTTGGGCTTGTAGAACCCAACTTATGTGCATAAAATGCCATTTTATGGCTCAGTAGAAAGGAGATGCAGTTTCTTGGCAACAGGCACAAAGATCTTTATAAGCATTTCTATTATTTTAAACTATCTCTGGACATCATTATTAAAATGGAAAAATAAAGAAAAAAAACTGACCTGTGTTGCACTCTATCTCAGCTTAAAGTAGGAAAAAAATGTTTTGAATTTTCTTTTTCTGATTAGGTTTCAGTTTCGTGACTGTGCTTTCGCATTCTTTGTGTAGAATTGCCTTTTATGAAGCATGCAGGCTGGAATTAAAGGTAGTGATACCACATAGCCTTACTTCTCTGTGTTTACAAAAGTGTGACCGCACAGAATAGATGTGCAGACATTTTGAAGTATACAAATTCTATCCTGTCAACATCCTAACCTCTTCTAAAGCTCCTGCCAAAAAAATGCATCTAAGCTGGCAGGGTAGACCTGCATGCCAACTCAGTGCTGTCACCAGTCCAGTTTAATCAGGCATCTCACCACTAATTTACATTTGGAGGGTTTTTTTTAAGCTTATTAAGTAAATTGGAATAAAAACCTGGCTTGTCAATTCTTCCATCCAGGATTTCTGTATAACCACAGGCAGTAAAATGTAGCTTTGCACATAAAGTTTTGATTAGTGGTGAGTGAGTGTGTGTGTTTCTCTGTGTGTTTGTGTGTATACAACATATATTATATTTGTTTTTATAATCCGAGCCAATGTTGAAAGTGTGTGTGTGTGTGTCTGATTATCTCTGTGTTGGATGTATTGTTAATGTCTTCTGACTGATTGTATCAGAATACGACATGAATGTCAAGATCAGGAAAATGAGCTTTCCAAGAGACTATCTGGAAAACTACACGAACCCCATCGGCCTTGGAATTACCAGTGGGTCACTGTCTGGTATGCTTGAACTTCCCAAATGCTATGAGAGTTGCACAGGCACAGCTCACTGCTTTGCTAGGCTATCATTGGCCCTGTCCAATGGAGGCTCCCGTGGGATGAGAATATCATAGCAATTAGAATGGGAAGGTCCTTATGGAGAGACCTATTTGTACAATTACAGCCACTGCTACCAAAGATAAGAACACTCACAACCTGGCCAGAAGTCACTGAGGACCCTCCATGAAGGCCTTTTCATGTGACTTAGTAAAAAAAAATAATTCAAGGGTATGAATTTCACTTCGAAATTCAGTAAGTAACAGATGATTTGGAAATTATACCAAAGTACTATTTTCTGGTCTTGTGAAGTTCAAATTTAGCAGCTGTCCTGTATTTTATCTAGCAAATTGTACTGGCCCAACACAGGCAGATTGTAGTGTCAAGTATACTAAGTAAGCACAGCGCATGCTCAAAAGTCTTTCCAGGCAATAGCCCTGCCACCCTTTCCATCCTTTGTGATATTGAATGATTAGAAACTGAGTTACAAAGTTGAGGAAGAAGCATAAAGGAAAAGCAGTAGCAGTCACTCAGTCATACAAACCCTGTTACTATCCCCACATGATATTTGAATGCAGATCATTTGATCTGGGAAAGGGAGCCAACCTGAATTGTTCTGATGAATTTTCTGTGACAGATTGTTAATTATAGGCCTGAAGAACTTTTAAAAATATCTTTTAAAAAGGTTTATTTACTATATATACAGTGTTCTACTTGCATGTATGCCTGCAGACCAGACAAGGGTACCAGATCTTATTACAGATGGTTGTGAGCCATCATGTGGTTGCTGGAAATTGAAATCAGGACCCCTGAAAGAGCAGTCAGTGCTCTTAACCACTGAGTCATCTCTCTAATCATTAGGACTGAATGATTGCTTGATTTTGTGGGAAAAAAACCTTAATGGGAATACTGGAACTCAAAAACCTTTTGAAATTATTGGGGGTGGAGTGGGTATGTTGGTTTGTAATTGCTATCCAATGAATTTGTCCTCTAGATCATTGTAATTGTTTCAGTTAAGTGAACTATTTTTAAATATTTGCATTTCTGAATTCAGAATAATAGTCATTTATTTATGTCCTGAAAACAGAACTGTCTAGATGACATGGACACATCTCATCATCAGCCACTTCCAGAGCAGGCACAAATATCAAGAAGGAGTTGGTTCCCCATTAATAGTTACAATTTTTATTTATCTATTAAATTTAATTCAATTTAATTTTCAAAAAAACTATATGAAAGATACTGTTCAAACATTTAATTTTCTTCCATACCTAAATAATTAAAACATAAACAGTTATAAAGATATTCAAATATAACCTATTATGTTTGTTCAGTGACAAATCTGTCAAAAGCCAGTTTTGACAAATCTTGTATGTTCCAGGATAGGAGCATGAGGATCAGAATTATTAGGCAAAAGGAACAGAGATATAGGAGAAATAATAAATAGAAACACAGAATAGCATTGGGAGCAACATTCAGTGAATATTGAACTCACCTCATTTATTTTCCACATACTGATATACTTCACTCCCAAAGGGGAGGGGAGCAACAGACTTCAATGACATGATATAAGGAATAGACTTAAATTTTCTGACCTTTGATCCAGGTGGAGTGGATCCACTTCAACACTCAAATACTAGTTAACCACACTCTAGGTGTTGACAGAGGTTTCTGTTCTGCCCAGTCCCGCAGCTGTTCAGTCCCAAGGAAACACACAAAGGTCTACATTAATCATAAACTGGCTTATTATCAATTCTTTCTTACATCTTAAATTAGCCCATAATTCTTTTTGTGTTAGCCATGTGGCTTGGTACCTTTATCAGTGAGGAGTTCTCATCTTTCTTCCTCTGTATCTGGGTAATGACAGCAGACTGACTCTTTTCTCTTCCCGGAATTCTCCTGTTTTCATTGCTCTGCCTCTAATTTCTGCCTGGTCGCCTTGCCTATACTTCCTGCCTGGCTATTGGCCAATCAGCGTTTTATTAAAATACAAGTAATAAATCTTTACAAGGCACACAAACATTGTCCCACAGCATCCCCCCCATTTTTTCAAAACAAAAACCTCTGAATCTAATCTCCTTGTTAAGCTTTTTTTTTCTTGACCACTATCCATATAACTTGTAACCAACACTCTAAACAAAGAAAAACATCCATAATCCATTTTTTGGAAATGTGGGTGTAGTTTTCTAGGCTACTTCCTGCTGATTGGGGTGCTGGTAATCTTATGGGGACCTAAAGAAAATTTAGAATTATGATCAATTCCTGACTGGAGTATTCTGTGAGACTTGATCATCTCAACCAGCAGTCTTGAAGCTGTTCTGGATGTAGAACTCAGACATCAGGGACATCTGCTCCTATCAGAGATATCTCAGGGGTTCTTCTTTGTTTAAACTTGATTTTTATTAGCCCAGAATGAATCCACAGCCTCTCATTTCCTATGGAAACAAAAGGAAAACCTCTTCTCCAAAGTAACTTATCTTTTGACTTAAATTTTGAAGTCAAAGCATTTTCAAAATATATATGTTATATTAATCTTGCAGCATTTTTAACCAAAAGTCTTTTAGCAGCTGTTTTTCCTTCCTCAGCCATCAAACCATTCAAAGACAATACAATAACATGCAGTATCCAGACGCTCTGTGCATTTTTCATCTTTATGTGGCTTTACTTTAAACTCTATTTCTTTCATTTTTATTTTTAATTTTTGACTTTTTGAGACAGAGTTTTTCTGTGTATCTTTGGCTGTCCTGGAATTCACTCTGTAGACCAGGTTGTCCTTGAACTCAGAGAGATTCACCTGCCTCCACCTCCCAGTTGCTGGGATTAAAGGTGTGTGCCACCACACCTTGAACTCACAGAGGTCTGCCTGCCTCTGCCTCCCAAGTGTTTTGATTAAATGTGTATTCCACCACACTCAACTACTTTCTTTTTTATTTTAAAGACTTTACCCTTTTTCTTTTCTCTCCCAAGCCTACATAGATTTTAAACACACAGTAAACCATTTAGAGGTTTTCTTCATCTGAATCTATCTTTACTGTATATCTCTCTTTTGCTGACCACATGAGTCTTTAATTTGCTAATCAGTATGGCTAAGATTAAAGCTGTGGCTTTGATGGCTAGATCCACCCCATTCCTTAGCTTTCTGAGAGTCTAGCCTCATGACGGAGGTAGGTCTGGAGCCATGTTATTGCCACAACTCAATGGAGCTTCAAGGTCCCTGCTGCCAACAAGAAGCATGCTGTAGGCTATTCATGAACACCATTTAAGTGTTTTGTGGTGGGGCCTCTTAAAAGGACTACAAAGTTTTTTCATCTAAAGCTGAATCAAGAAGCCTCTCTTAAATGAGAAGTGTTTGCAACCAGCAAAGAGAGCCTGCCTAACAAAATGCTGCAACCAAGAAACCATGCTTAACTCTGTTCATTTTGTGTCTCTCAGGTTTTAAGTGGATTTAGTTATCCATGTTGGTACCATCTGTTGACAGAGGTTTCTGTCTTGCCTGGTTCCACAGCAGTTCAGTCCCAAAGAAACACACAAAGGTCTACATTAATCATAAACTGGCTTATTATCAATTCTGTCTTATATCTTAAATTAGCTCATAATTCTTTTTGTGTTAGCCATATGGCTTGGTACCTTTATCAGTGAGGTGTTCTCATCTTGCTTCCTCTGTATCTGGGTGATGACTGCAGACTGACTCTTTTCTCTTCCCAGAATTCTCCTGTTCTTGTTGCTCTGCCTCTACTTCCTGCCTGGTCACCCTGCCTATACATCTGGCCTTGCTAATGGCCGACCAGTGTTTTATTAAAATACAAGTAACAAATCTTTACAAGGTACATGACCATTGTCTCACAGCACCTAGGTCAGAATCTCTCACTTGTAGCTACACCTGTGATCGACAACATTGAGAAAGCAAAAATAAGCACAAACTCTCTGACCTCCAGTCAAGGTAGAACAGGCTCATAGTTCTGTTGGCTCTCACACAAATACACATGAAATCCTTTTCCTAGTTATTCTGAAATGTGGAAATTTTGCTAGGAAAGTATAGCTCAGGGATACAAATAAACATACACACACATGCATGCAAACATATATACCAAATGATATACCCACAAAACACACATACACATTCATACCCCTAAGGATTCACTGTGAAGCAGAATAAATATTTTCTTGAGCAAAGGTCTGGATGGTCTTTGTATTTTCCTTTGTGTTACTTATTTTTCTTCCTGGGGCAGCTAAATACCTGGCAAGAAGCAATTTAAGGGAAGACGGGTTTGTTTTTGGCTTAGACTATTCCATCACAATGGAAAAGACATGGCAGCAGATGGCAGGAGCAGGGGGATTGTTAGTGTGTTGCAGTAACACTCAGGAAGAGAAAAGAGTGAGTGGAAAGAGGGAGTCTAGTTATAAAGCTGCAAAGTCTGCTTCCAGTGACCCACTTCTTTAGAGAGGCTCCATCTCATGAAGATCACACATTCTTCCCAAATGGAGTCACCAGTTAGGGGTGGAGTCTTGAAACACAAGAGCTTATGGGTATATTCTACGCTAAAATCAGCAGACCCTCAGATGGAGAACCAAGCTGCCCAGAGAATGGCTCCATTGTGCAGGTGCTTGGGTAGACATGGGCCTATCCCACTGTAACCAGCCTCCTTTTGGGCTTCATGTTGCTGAGTCTTATAGCTCCAGGGTCCAGATCCACCATGACTACAGCTCAGAGCAGGTTGTCAAGGGCGTATTTTTAAATAAAATTATTGAGAGAACTCTCCTGGACTTCAGAGGTATATCTGGGTAATAAGGCACAGTGCCTTGAGTCTGTCTTGTAACAACAGATTATAGTAAGGCTTGTTGGAACTGCTCCTGCTAATACTGTGGAAAGATTCTCAGTGGTAGCTACTGTTTTTCATCACTCAGAGCAAGAATACTGAGTTGTGTTGTGAGCCAGAATAGACCAGGGAAGGATTCATGCAGTGATCTACTTGCATGATGCTAGTGTGGTTACCTGCTAGCAAAGATTGTGAGCCATGTTCTCTTGATTAAGAGCTGAACAGATGCCGCTGGCAAATTGGGGGAGTCCAGTAGCAAACCCTGAGTTGGGGTGGGAAGCCATGTAGAGAAGGAAGAATAGAATCACATGAAAAATAACTGGTGTTTTATCTGCCTGGATTTGGTGTAATTTGTTAGCTGGCAGGAGATAACCAATGTTAGCAGCCAGAACCAGAAGGTAGTGAGATGGAGCCAGGAGGAAGAACTGGTCCATCCCTGCTGAGAGTTTTTAATACCTGAGCTAGGCAGAAGGGGAACTCCTCTACAGGTGAGATAAGTATTTTGATTTCTATCCAACTGTGCTTTGTAAAACCTGCAAAAGAGATGGGAACAAACCCTCAAAGTAACAGGAAAGTTGTGGCATTGGCCTTGGCCTGGGAGGTTTTTCTCAAGGTAGAGAAAGAGGATCTGGCATAGCTTGTTGGAAACCAATCATTAATTTTTCCTTTTGTGTGCTACTGTGACTATTCTGCCTAATAAATACTTACATGCTTATTTCACACAATCAAACCACCTGTTTCAAGTAAAAGACAAGACAAAAGTGATTCTTGTCTCTTTGGATTCTTTCAAATGTAAAGCTGAGACAATATTTCCTGAATTTACAAAAGAGATGAGTCTGGGGCTGGAGACTGGGCTCCGGAGTTGCATGCTCTTGATGTTCTTACAGAAGGACCGGGTTTGATTCTGAGCACCCATGCAGCAACTCAAAACCATCTTTAATTTCAGTTCCAGTGGTTCTGACCCTCTCTTCTGGTCTGCACAGACACAACAGACATGTGGTGCACACACAAGCAAACACTCACAGACAAAATGAAAACAGATCAAGAGTAGTGCCCTGGCCCTGGTGGAATAAATTTGAGAAAAGCATTCTGTTTTTTTTTTTTCCAGAGTTGTGGAGAAGGCTCATAGTTTGGGCACCATGGAGCTACCGTCATGCTCTGTGCAGGTATAGATTGGTTTGCATTGGCCGAATTTCTATTATACTAGCTACTTGCATATTGTGTTAAGATGAGAATACATGTCATATTTTACTTCTATTGTATATTTATGAGAAACAGATACAATAATTATGATGCATTAGTTTCATAGCTGAATCATGTTAGTCCTGTATTACATTTGATGAGCCTTTTACTTGTAAGCTCTTCATTTTGTTCTTCATGAGGCCACAGGATGGGGAGGATAGACCTCATTTTACTTAGCTGAAATTGAGGATTAGAATGAGTTCAGTGACTTAGTGCATTTCATGTAGCTGGGAAAGAGTAAGATTTGGATCGCAACATTAGCCTATCAATCATTTCCACATTTTATCTCTGAGGTCACATGTTTAGGTTTATCTAAGAATAGAAAATCATGTGATACACCGACTTGAGTATTTATCAAATAATAAACTGCAAGTTATTATTGGCTTTTATACTTCTAACGCCTAAATGATCTCTAGGAAACTATAATTTGAAATTAAAAATTTCAAGGGAATGTTAAGGCTATGAAAGACAATTCCTGTATTTCATGAATGAAAGATTTAAACATTCAGAGAGTATTGGTATGCTAGTTATGCCCTGGACCCTGAAAGCTAGACAACACAGAACAGTTTTTACAGAATCAAGAAAATATGATGTCCTAAAGAAGAGGAATCCCGAGCTTAGTATACAGGGAAGACTACATGAAGCAGGAGGGTACAGGAGTGGGTCACTCAACTGGAGATAACCGTAAAAGCTGACCAGTTCTGCTAAAGAACTTTCCAAACATTTCACATCTACTGGCTCTTTAAGACCTGAATCCACAGGCTTTCCTAGATACAACCCCTCTACCTTTCCTCTTCAGCTTATTTGAAAATGTGCAAACAATTTCACTCTGAAAATTATTTGAAAGATGGTGAAACAATGTTTACAGGCATTATTATGTACTAGAGAGCCTGTTATGTAAGATTTTTTTGTGAAATTTTGAGCAGGTACAATAATGCTAGATGCAAAAATGAGCCACTCAAGTAGGCAAAAGTTTGAGTTGGATGACAGTCTATCATTCCCTGTCCCCAGTTTCACACTGTGCTCTTACTGAAATATGAATATTTCCCTTTGTGATGGTGACTCTAGAAGTTGAAAATCTACTTTTCCCGTAGTGGAACTAATGCTTATGTAGACATTGGTGCCTGGGGAGAACATTTATATACAGTCATATACCATGTCGTGACATTTCAATCAGTGACAGAATACATTTACTATGGAGACTTCACAGATTATATTGCCTACAGATGCCTGAGATGTTTTAGTCTGTGTTACTAACTATATGCTGTCCATGAAATGCTTAAATAGCCTAAGTACACAATTAACAATGCACGTCTGTGTATTCAAAATCAATCTTTTCCCAGACAGTGTGTTTAGAAGGACTCAAATATGAGACTAATGTGTGTGGTGACCTTCACAAGTTTATCAAGGCCAGACTGTTCTTACACTTACTGTACTTACCACTTTGAAATTGAAAATGTCTTTCTTCTAGTGGCCATGAGGTCGAAGCCAACTGGGTACAGTGATTGGAAATAGTTAAGAAAATAAAGGAATGAGAGGTAGGAATATTTACATTGTTACAGAGATGCTGCGTCAGTCAGGGTGTACAGAAAATGACTTTTCATGTCAGTGGAAAAGCTGTTTTTAGCAAATGTAATGGTATAACTAGCTAAATGTGTGAAAATACAGAATTTTGTTCAACTAAAGAAAATATTGAGAAGTGTGACAATCTTAGAATTTATATTGCTTAGGACATTGGAATGTAATGCAGACTAAGAGGGACTAAGAAAACTATCTGTAGCATCTATGAGGAGCATAGATACCCAGGATGCTTGTTGGTTGATTTCCTTGGCTGCCTTCATTTCTGAAAACAAAATGCACAGACAGAGGGTGTATCAACCTTGTCCTCCCCAAATAACCCTTCAAACTGTGCAGTTGTATCTGATTTGACAGAAAAGATACAGTATCAAAACACACTAATGTAGTGAAAAGTTCAGCTTCACAATGATAAAATGTTTTAACTTTTAGCTTAACAAGTTAGGTTTTATGCTGAGAAAGAATGCCACTTAGTTATTTGTAAGGTGGAGACTAGCTAAATCATTCTGAAATGTCTTGTGTTGTTTAGCATTGAGTCAGTCTATTTCTAGACATGGCTTATACCTTGATTAAGTAATAATCTCTTTAATATATAGAACTTTTATAATATAAGCACATGTACTTATATTTATGTATATATATACTTTTTAAAAACATGATAAGTTCCTGAAAAATATCAGAGATGATTATTTAAAGGTAGGAAATATTTTAATATGTAAGAAATAAAAAAGACCAGACAAACACTCATAATACTCCCATCCAGTGATTTCTATTTTGAAAATATAACTATGGATGTAGGTCAAGAATGGAGATGAGTTCTAGCAATTAAATCCCAGAATAGTATTGTCTTAGTTAGGATTTCTATTGAGTGAAGACCATGTTAACTCTTATAAAGGAAAAACATTTAATTGGGGTGGCTTACATTTTCAGAGGTTTAGTCCATTATTATCATGGTGTGACTTGGTGGCATGTAGGCAGGCATGGTTTTAGAGAAGTAGCTGAGAATTCTATATCTTGCACAGACAACAGGAAGTGGTCTGTCTCACTGGTGTGGCTTGACTTCAAAGCCTGTCTCCCCAGTGCTCCAGGTCCTCCAAGAAGGCCCCACCTACTCCAACAAGGCCACACCTCCTAATAACGCCACTCCCTTTGGGGGCCATTCTCTTTCAAACCACGCAGGCGTCCTCAGATTCCTGCAGAGATGTTGGCCACTGAGAGCTGTGCAGCATAGCATCAGCACTGTCAGCCTCTGCCGCCCACTGACTCCTGGATTCCTTTACATTTGGAGACTTTTCCATTTCATTCCCACTGAAAACCAGTTCTGCAATTGAACAAAATTTGTTGCAAACAAGTTAATTTGGGCTCATCTGCTGGTCTCTGCCTTGAAACAGCTTCTTTTATGTCATTTTTTAAAATTGTGCCTCTTCTCAGGTCTAGACTCCACCCTTAAGCCATTCAGTTTGATTTCAGATTATGTGGCTCAAGTAACTCTGAAGGAGGATTTGGTAAGAAATCTCTGCATCCTTGCACCCAGGGATCATTTGTTCTGCTCTTCTTCCTGGGGCTTTCTTTTTCCTTTTATTGAAAATTGATTTATTTCTCTCATAATATATCTTGATTGCAGTTTCCCTTCCTCTGCTCCCAGTTCCTCCCCACCTCTCTCCCATCCAGATCCACCCTTTTCTGTCTCATTAGAAAACAGGTTTCTAAGGGATTATAATATAATATGTCATGATATGATACAATCTGATATGATAAAAAATCCAAATCAGAATAGTAAAACACAAACAAACAGAAGGAAAAGACCCTGAGAAAAGGCACAAGAAACATATATAGATATAGAGATGAAGTCATTCTCACACTCAGAAATTACATAAAACACAAAACTGGAAGCCATGATACATATATAAAGGACCTGTAGAGAAAGATGCAAAGAGATACACACACACACACACACACACACACACACACACATACACACACACACACAGAGAGAGAGAGAGAGAGAGAGAGAGAAAGAGAGAGAGAGAGAGAGAGAGAGAGAGAGAGAGAGAGAGGGAGATTAAAACTAAAATGAAAGCAGATAAAACTAAAACAACAGAAGCCTGACATGACATTAAAAGTCAAGGAACTTTCAAAGATGCCCTTGAGTTTGCTTTCTGTTGACCATCTATTGCTGGACATGTGTCCTACCCCCAAGAACAGCTTGTTTCCTCAGTTACACTCCCTTGGAGGATGCTAAAATTTCATTTGCAAGTAGTTATCAACTAGGGATACCTTCTGCATTAGGAATGGTGGCGTGTGTCCTTCTGCTTTCAGTTCTAGGACCCCATCTGGCTCAGAGCCACGCAGGTCCTGTGCATGACGCCTCAGTCTCCTTGAGTTCATATGTGTATTGAGCCTGCTGTGTTTAGAAGGGCTGAGTGTTCTGCGTATTGTCTGGCTATGGGTTTCTGCATTTGTTCCCACCCAAATAGATCTATGCTTACCATGCTGCACAAAATTAAACTCCAAAAGTATCAAAGACCTCAACATAAAACTGAACCTGATAGAAGAGAAAGTGACAAATCACCTTGATCTCATTGGCACAGGATAAGACTTTCTGAACAGGACATTGTTTTCACAGGCAATAAGAGCAACAATTAATGAATGAGACCTCATGAAACTGAAATATTCTACATGGCAAAGGACATTGTCATCCAGACAAAGTGGCAGCCTACAGAATAATAAAAGATTTTTGTTAACTGCACGTCTGAATGAAGGCTAACATCCAAAACATATAACGAACTCTTCTGCCCTCCCTTCTTCCCCATCCCCATGCCAAACTTCCAATTTTCTCAGGAAATCTTGTCTTTTCCCCAAGAGAGGATCCATGTATGCCTCTCTTAGGGTTTTCCTTGTTACTTAGCTTCTCTGGGGTCATGGACTGTAGGCCAGTTACATGTCAAATATCCACTTATGAGTGAGTACATATCATGTTTGTCTTTCTGGGTCCAGGTTACCTAACTCAGGATGTTTTTTTTTCTAGTTCTCTTCATTTACCTGCAAATTTCAAGATGTCATTGTTTTTTTACTGCTAAGTAGTACTACATTGTGTAAATGTACCACATTTTCCTTATCCATTCTTAAGTTGAAAGGCATCTAGGTTGTTCAGGTTCTGGCTATTATGAATAATGCTGTTATGAACATAGTTGGGGAAATGGGAAGGGGAGGAGAGAGGAAACCATGAGGAAATGGGATGGTTGAGATGGGGGAAGGACAGAGAGGGAGAACAAGGAAAGATATATTTTGATTGAGGGAACCATCATGTGGCTAGTGAGAAAACTGGCACTAGGGAAATTCCCAAGAATCCGCAAAGATGACCCCAGCTAAGACCCTAAGCATTAGTGGATTAGGTACCTTAATTCGCCTTCCCCTGTAATCAGTTTGATGACTACCTTAATTGTCATCATAGAACTTTCATCCAGCAACTGATGGAAGTGGTTGCAGAGATCCACAGCTAAGCACCGGGCCGAGCTTCCAGAGTCCAGTTGAAAGAAGGAGGAGTGAGATATAATATGTGCAAAGGGATCAAGACCGTGATGGGCATACCCACAGAAACAGCTGACCTGAGCTAGATGGAGTTTATTGACTCTGGACTGACAGTGGGGGTGACAGTTGTGTGGCTGGAGCTGCGGGCCACTGACAGTGGGACTAGGATTTATCCCTAGTGCTTGAGCTGACCTTTTGGAGTCCACTTTCTTTTTTTTTTACATTTAATATTTTTATTATTGCATTATAAATAGTACCATTCAAAATTTCCACCTCCTCCGCTCCTCCCATTTCTCTCCCGCTCCCCCACTCCCCCTCCCCTTTTCCCCTCCAGTCTTAAGAGAGGGGCAGGTTACCCTGCCCTGTGGGAAGCCCAAGGCCTTCTCGCCTCCATCCAGGCCTAGGAAGGTGTGAATCCAAACTGACTAGGATCCCAAAAAGTAGTAGAATAAAATCCCAGTGCCATTATCATTGGCTTCTCAGTCAGTCCCCATTGTCAGTCATATTCAGAGAGTCTGTTTCGATCACATGCTCGTTCAGTCCCAGTCCAGCTGGCCTTGGTGAGCTCCCACTAGATCGGGCACACCATCTCAATGGGTGGACCAATCCCTTGCGGTTCTGACTTCTGTGTTCATCTTCTCCCTCCTTCTGCTCTTCAACTGGGCCTTGGGAGCTCAGTTCAGTGTTCCAATGTGGGTCTCTGTCTCTATCTCCATCCGTCGCCGGATGAAGGTTCTTCTGCTCTTCGACTGGACCTTGGGAGTCCACTTTCTTTGGAGGGATATCTTGCTCAGCCTAGATATGGGGGTGAGGTCCTTGGTCCTGCCTCAAAGTGACATGCCACACTTTGTTGACTCCCCACGGGAAGCCTTACCCTCTCTGAGGAGTGGATGGGGAGTGAGGTAGGGGAAAAGTGGGGGGAGCAGGAAGTGGGGAAGGAGTGGGAACTGGGATTGGTATGTACAAAGAGAAAAGACTGTTTTTTAAAAAATAAATAAATAAAAAAGAACTCTCCCTGAGACTATTATCTGCTTCTATTTACTTTTATACTTGACATCACTATGGTTGGTTGTTGCAAAAAATGGTTAATTAAGTCAATGTTCATACTCCTTTACAATGTAGTGCTATGGCTGGCTTCTCAAGAGTTGCTTTTTATTGTCTTCATTTGGGTCAAGTTTGGTTGGTGTGTCAATTACTTGCATTTACTGAGTACAGTATAGATGATATTATGTAAGCTGATAAAGATTTAGGCATCTTGCTGCTTTTGATTTTAATCTCTTAGGGTACTAAGATGATCAGGCTCTCAATCATAAAAAAATGAGAGACCACAGAGGAGAACAACACTCTAGTCAGTGGACAAGATAAGTGCCCGATACAACAGGAAGTTCATCCATGGATCTCCTAACCAAATGAGGAGACAGGGTTGCTATGGTGATATGTATGATTCGAAAATGCATAAACAGAAAGACTGCAGAAATTGTCTGCCCATCAAATCAAATCAAATCACAGTTATTTGGAGCCCCAGAGTTCAGAGTTGGTTTCTTAGGTGGCAATGGGTGTGTGATGGTTAGTCTTCACTGTTAAATAGAGTGGGTTTGGAGTGTCTCCTAGGTGTAGGAAACACACCTCTGGGTATGTCTGTGAGGGTATTTCCAAAGCGGTTTCAGTGAGGAAGAAAGGAACACCTTGAATGTGGGTTGTACCATTCCATGGACAGGGGTCCCATACTGGGTCAAAAGGGAAAAGGAGAGAGCAAGCTAAGAGCTAACACTCATTTCTGATTTCTGACGGTGTACACAGTATGAACGGACCCCTCATGTTAAATACCACTGCCTTTTCTGAGCGGTAGTCACTGATTCTGGCTGTACATAGGGGTGCTGTATCCTCAATGAAATGTGGAGGCTGCCAGGTGGGATGGAAATACTGTGCCTCTTTCGCCTCATATCTCTCTGGGACTCCCATTTACTGAATGGTGAGATGAAAAGCAAGATATGCGGACACGGGCCAATTTCTAGGACAGAATATGATGTGGTATCTGATGGGTGACATCTTGTGAGTTTGGAACATGATGGTGGACTCTCTGAGTTTGTTCGCTATTGCCCCTCTACTATCACTGTACCGACCTACCAACACTCCTTAAGTTTGGTTTTCCACAGCTACAATGACAATGAGTGCTAATGTACTGTAATGTAAGTACCATCACCAACGGGATTACACTTACCATTACTGTATTTTATGTACATTTCTGTACTTCATTGCCAAAGCCCTACCATCGATAAGAGTCATACCATAACTATCCATTTAGATTTTCTTGAAATAGCTTTCCTTAGGTGTACATTTTCATTTCTGAATGACTTTGCTTGGGGCATTTCTACTGTAGACAGCACAATGTTTGCTTTTTAGCTATTACATACTGTGAATATCTGATCATTGGATGGACAAATTATGCTCATTTACTCTTATCAGTATGCCAGAAATATTCAATAATAATACTGTGTACTTATATTTCATATAATATAAAGACTTCATGCAATAGTCACATTTGCTTTTCAAATTTACAGTTTTTTCCTTGATGTTTAGTCTGAATTTTTGTTCTGAATACAAATAAGTAATTACAAATATAATTTAATACCATGTCTTTAAGGAAATTTAGTTTTCTCAACTGTGATCAGCGAATCAGTTGGTTTGAATTGTCTTTGCTTGTCTATAATTACTTTTTTCTAACATCTAATTTAATCAACCAAATGTTTTAAGCTCAGTGTTTACCTCTACATGCTAAAATATTCACATTCTCCCATTTTCATTTTTTTAGTTTTGGTTTATATAATCTGATTGCCATCACATGGAGAGGAACCAAGCTTGTACTTATTTTGTCTTCTCTCTACCCTCCTTTCAAATTTTGTTAAGTCACATGATTCTCACACTTTCAGTTCTTTGAATGAGCTACTTTCCCAACTTTGTGCTTTGTTTTAGTTTTTACACTCAAATAAATTATGTCAAGTGAACGGTTTTTTCCATAATTATTTGTTGGTTTTAATTTAGAGCTCTGCAGTGGTTGTTTTATCAAAAAAAGACTCATGTAAACAGAAATCCATGATCTATAGTATTCTCAGAGCTATTTGCAATCCTTGTTCTGGATTTAAATTGAAGATAAATATTAGCATGTGCATGTATACATTATGAGTGTATGTGTGTTTATTATCTAAATATATGACTGCATTCATACTTTTACTTTACTTTTTCAATTCTTAAAAAATGTAGTTCTTTGACAATTTCATAAGTTTATGTGATGAATTCTGGTTATTCTTTCCCTGTATCCCCCCTTATTTCCTTCACACGCTTACCAGTCCCTCTACTCCCTCCCTGTCCCTTTCCATATTCATGACTTTTGTTTTGGTTTTATGAGGCATTTAGTTTAACCACGGCCATCTGTGTGACTTTCTACTATATCTTGATATCATTACCAGAAAGCAATAACGTCTCCTCTTTACCAGAATCTATCAGGTAAAGAGCTACGACTCCCTGGGCTCCTTTTCCATCCATGCCTGGCTGTTATGAGCAGACACAATGCAGCCATTTTTATTCATCAAGAGCGTATAATTACCATAGCTTTGTCTTGCTCAATGGATTGTAATGTGTTGAGTAATGCCCATTGCAACTCTTTCCTCTATTTTCTTTGAACTCCCTCTCCCACAGTATTCACAGAGCCTTAGAAGGGATAGAATATATGTCTTATTTAGGGCTAAGCACGTAACTGCCACTTATTCTCAGAACTCTGTGTAGCCATTAGTCTCTGCATTCACTACGGTTCACTGAATAGAGTGGTTTCTCTGATTGAGTGGCAACTGTCCATGAGTGGAAGCATTAATTTAGAATATGCTTTGATGTTATATCAGTTTTTATTTTTTAACCATCTTACAAGTCTTGTGCTGAGTGTTACTTGGTAGAGAAGCCCAAGATATCAGGCAACTTGAACTATTTGCATCACTGATCAAATATTGCTTCTTTATAGGTGAAATCCAGGATGTACTTTCAGTGTACAGATAGTCTGCTTTTCGTTCCAGGGAACTTATTTTGAACTTTAAAATGTGTGTGCTATCACACTCATTGGGCTTTCTTTCTTCAGGAACTTTATGCCCATGTCTGAACTCTATTTCATGCCTAATACATAATATTTTTATTTTAATACTTTATATGCATAAATTGCCAGGTGATGGTGGTGCATGCCTTTAGTCCTAGCACTCGGGAGGCAGAGGCAGGTGGATCTCACTGAGTTTGAGACCAGCCTGATCTACAAGAGCCAGTTCCATGACAGGCTCCAAAGATTGTCTCAAAAAAAAAAAAAAAGCAGCAACAACAAACACTTTATTTGCATAAAACCCACTAGATTTTTACCTTCTAGGTCTTAAACATGTTTTTCACAGCGTCCTTCTTTCTTTTTTAATCTTAATTTTCTTTTTTTCTTTCTTTTTTTCTATTTTTTGCTTATCTATAATGATTTTTGTTTGCCTTTTCCTTGATTATTTTAAAAATCTCTGTTTCATTTCTTCTGCCACCTGGATGTCATCATCTCTTGTTGTGATCTTTTAATGTAACAATTGCTTCATAAAATTTTTGAAACCATATGGCAAATGTTTTGTTGCCCTATTCTTCTGTTTTATCGAACCATTTCTTTTCTGAAGAGTTCGCAGCACATATGACAGAGCTTACTTATTCATGTATATTTTTTGGTGCATGGGTTCTTCGCATGTTTGATTTTTTCCCCCGTACTCAAATGTGTTAATCCCCCCGGATAGGTATTTATGGGGAAAGCACTCCCATGACAGCAAAGGTAGGAGACAGAGAAGTAACATTTCCAATAGAGAGCTCCTTCTTGTTGATTTGATGACAGCCTTATCTTCTTGGTGCTTTTTTTTATTTATTTATTTTTCCATACATTGTTTTGTTTTATTTTTTCCATTCAAGAACATAATTAAAGAAATAAAATTTTTTTTCCTTTCTTCCCCTTCTCCCAGTCCCCTCCCACTACCCCCCCCACCCCTCCTCTCTTCCCCCTTCTTCCTCTTCTGCATGTATTAACTTTTTGAGAACCGAGTCTTTTTGAATGCACTCCTTCCTAGGTCAGGAGGGATGGGGGTGGGCCTTGGACTTCTAACAGGGCAGGGCACCATGCCCTCTTTCTTGGTGCTTTTTCAAACTTAACTTCCTTCAGGAGGATTTCTCTCCCAGTACCTCATTTCCTTAGGATCTTTTACTGATTATGACTGCCAGGAGTCACAGACAGTGCATTGCAAGTAGGTTCCCTCCCTCCCATAGAAGAGATTGGCTGGCCCAGTCCAGAAACTCTTGACATCCATTCTCCTCTTATTTACCTAGGGCTGATGACAGCAGGACCTATACCCCATGTTCTTTGTGTCTTCTTGTAACTGTGTCTTCTGAGCCACACTGAGGGTTGAATGGCAGTGACTCTTGGCAGCATGAAACTTTGTCATCTGGGATTTTGTCTGTTTGTTCCAGTGTAAATTAGTACTTCCATTTCTATTATCTTATGAATGGGTTTGCAAATCAAGTGGAAAAAGATACTCAAGTATCTTCCACTGATGGAGTTAATCTTTAAAAAGTCTTTTTATCAGTCTTAGCATTTGAGAAGCAGATATCAATAATGCAGAAGCATAAACAAATGACTAGTAAAGCTGTTACAGCATAAGCTGCCTTGGGTTGACAAACAAATCAGAGAAGGATTCTGGAAAAAATGGTTCAAGAAAGTATATATGTAAAACTTTTTGTAATTTTACATGATAATTTAATTTAGAAGAGAATCGAGGAACAGAAGGAAGTCAACTTCCCTTGGCCACAGAAAACTCTTGATAATTTCACCAGAAAAAAAAAAGAACCATGTTTGTTCAGAAAAGATAAAGATTCTGCAAGAGAACTCTGTGCTTAAAAACAATCTTGAGAGTCATGAAGGAGTTGATATGAAGGTGTCACACTGCAGTTCTGTTTCCGTCAGAAACAATGTCTCTATCAATTACTCAGGTCTCTGCCTGCTGTCTTAAAAACAGTTCTTTGTGTGTTTGTTCATATTTACCCCATCCCCCCATCTCCTCTTAGATCTACCCTGCTTCCTACCCACTCAAATTTGTGCCATCTTTTCTGTGGATGGCCATCAAGTCCAATTTTTGATGAACACACATTCTTGAATGTTTGACTTTCTACTATAGTCTATTTACAGAAATTCAACCACAGACATTAGAAAGATGCATGGGTTCCTACTAAGGTAGGAAAGTACTTTCTGTGTAAAGTGAGTAAGTACACAGTCCCAAAACATAACTGGTATCTGTGACTACATTTGACATCATGCCATTATCAACCTTTAGCATTTTCTATCAGTTTATGGATCTAGAGCTTTAAAATTTCATGCCTTTAGTGTCTTTATTCCAAAATATTGTTTGTCTTAGAAGCATAGGCAGCTACCTCTACAATCAGGTGAATGGAACTTGAGCTTCAGGGGCCCTTGCTTTTTGGGACCACAATTACCTGCCCCTTGATGATGGTCATTCTGAAAGTGCGCTCTTCGGTGTTCTCGTCACTGTCCCAGCATAATGTGTACTTCCATAAACTCACATGGTATCAGTCATCCCTTAAGTGTGGTGTCTGGATGCAGTGAGGAGGCATGGTAAATATCAGATGTCTGAGGCTGCAGTGTGGCTAAGAGAGCATGCTCTCAACAGTAAATGTTTCATCCTAAATAAAATGATCAGTAAATGTATAATACAGAGAACATAAGCTAGCAATGTACCTGTTTATTGAAATCATAAACTATTATGTGATTTACTGATAGCATAAGCTGTAGTTTGATATGACTTGAAGTGCAACAGGTTTGTCTGCGCTGGCATCACCACCAGCATGTGTCTTTGCATCACATTATAATATTATGATGGCTCTGATGTCACCAGGTGACAAGACTTTCTCAATGTCACCCTGATCTTACAGGGTCATTATACATGTGACTTATCACTGGCCAAAACATTATGTAACACCTGACTGTATCTCAGCACGCAGAGAAGAGCTTTGACAATGATACATGGTTGTTATGGTCTTGTAAAATTGGTAACAAGATATTGTGACTTCAATGAGTTATAGTTAAGACTTTTTACTTCATGTTACTCTTATGTTAGGTGGATTAACATATCCCTGGGCATTTGAAATCAAGTTAAGAGAAACATATACAGGGAATAGAACTACATTTGTGGTTATTGAGCTATAGTTATGTAAGTGAACTAGAATTTCATGTATCCAGTTATATTTTGTCCATCGCAGCAAAATATCGCATTCTCACATTACTAGCAACCCTTCTCCACAGTGTTTATTCAGCCAGGGTCTGACAAAAAAGTGAAGGCCCAGAGGTCACATCACGATGTGGTACTCCATGGGTAGTGGAAGCGGAAGAAGTGTGGGTGTGTGAGGCTGAAGCTGGCTATTAATTGTATGAGCTTCTTGAAGGTGGAGGACTGGGTTCTCATCAACACTGTCAGTACAGAAGTTTTCTTTACTGGGAGAAATTGAAAATGCAGTGTCTGTGATTGGATACTCATCATATATATATATATATATATATATATATATATATATATATATATATATATATTGGACAGAACAAATGAAAATTTTATAATTCTTGTGTTTTTAGGAAATAGATCCATCAAGTAGCAGTATAAATAGTAAGCACAGCTATGTGTGAAGTTGCATATTGAGTTTTCAAATTTTTTATGTTTTGATTTTCCTCATTAGAAATGAATACTCACTTTTATACTTAATTTTTTATTTTGATATTTTAAACCATCTTTTTGAAGAAAAGTTCTCACAGTTGTGTGAACCTCACGTACCACAAACCCTGTATCATCCCTATGCTCAATTGGATAGAATTAGAATTTCACATCGGACTGATTAGTTTCCACTTGGTTGGGAAGATGAGGTTGGTCCAAAGGTCAGTAGCATCTGTGTTTTGAAGAGTAAGAAGAGGAAAACAAATGTTATTTGGAGAGAGGGGAAGAAGGGAAGAAAGAGGGTTTTAATTTTTCCTAGACTGTATGACCAAAAAAATGTTTTGACAGTTGATTCAATTCTGTGTGCTTTAATGCTTACCTTGAATTACATGCTGATGTTTCCACTTATATTAACCATGTGTGAACAATGGAATTGTCTTGTCCAGAGTTGAGAGAGTGAGGTCCTTACCGGAAATCCTGTTCCTCAGAGTGCCCTCTCCTGAAAGAGTGCTGTTAAGTTTTCCTCCAGTGGGTGGGACAGGCTGGCGCCTACACTGCCATTTACATAGGAGCTAAAGCAGGTTGTAGGGGTCCTGAGTCTTCTGGTGACTATTATTGCCTGTAGATGGCAATGCATAAGCAATACAGAGCTTGTCTATCTGCGATCCCGAGGATAAAGCCTCAGTTCCTGGAGTTCATTAGCAAAATGATTGCGTCTGGTAGCCCATTCAGAATAACCTGCTCGAGATAAGGCGCTTAGAAAGATAATGGTTCAAATTGATTCTTATTCACACTAGACACAATGACTCCACAGATGATCCTTTGGCTTGAGCCCAGTGTACACACCCCATTGGGTGTTTATGTGTGTATATGTGCTTGTGTTTCCTATCAACGTCTCCACTAAGGTGCTGATACAATTATACCACCTGATTAATGATGGTGGGAGTGGCAGAGATAGTGGTTCCACAGCACTGGCTCCCATGGCAATTAACTTGTACACTCCATCTTTGTGCAACGTCAGGCTGTCCCATGGGGGTGCATGCACTTATTGTCTCCATTTCCAGTTGGGAATTTTGGCATCATTATTTCCTATAACCAGCATGCATTTTGGCTTAGATGTCTTCTCTAATTGCTTCTTATCCATGAGGTGACATGGATCAGTCTCATTAAATGTTGGACAATGAGTACATCTATATGTGAATAGAGTGCTCTCCTCTTTGTTCATGTGTACAGTGGTGGTATTTGGAAGGTGGAGACAATGCATTGATTTTTCCATAGAGAGTCCAAGAAAGCGTGATTGGAATATGTGTTGTTCTATAGCTACCCTATTAATTTTTAACAGTAGGTTCAATAGGAATAGATAATAAGTTATTTAAATTTCCCATGTACTTTGGATAAGACTTGAATTTGTGTTCATCATCAGTGAGACACAGTCATAACATGAGAGTTGTATGAAGCCAGTATTCAAAGAATATAGCACCATGAGTAATGATGTAACTTATGTTAAATAAAATATTAGTTTTCAGCTGCTTAGTTAAGAGGATCAATGTTGTTCCCATATAAATTTGTTCTAAAGATTTATGGAATTCTGAGTAATAACAGTGTTTTCTATCTCTTTCTTGACATGGGAGATAGAAATTAGCCAAGGAAAGCACATCTAAAATTAAGAACACAAAAGGATCGTTCCTGGGTCAAATGAATGCATGTAGCAGCTGAACACTGTACAGGGTCTTTTTATGCAGAATGAGCATTAGAAAAATTTGTGAAATCCTCTCCTCTATCTATAGTTCCATATCTTCAGTCACTGTGCATTAAAGAAAATCATACAAATTTAATAACCTATAAAATCTAAGAGCTTATTTACATGCAGGCCACAAAGTAAGAGTTGTCTGTGGTCTCCTGTACTCACAAGTGACCTCAAGGTCGGTAAAGCATGAGAGGGAACAGAACTGATGCCGGCTCACCGGGAAGCTTTGAAGCCAGCTTCACATATGCACCGCAGTATTTTGAAATCACTTTTCCTCTAAGACTTTCTTAAAAAATCTTGCATTTTTTTCCCTGATGAAATATCAGCTACCCAGTCCTTCTCTTCTTCATTTCACTCACCTTTCAATGAAAACTTACAAAATGCTATAAATCTTATTATCTAATTGTGTCTGCCAAGTGTTTTCCTGGTAACACTGTTTCATATACTGTAATCTTTGGCCATTTATACAGTAGTTCATAGATATTTACATATTCTCACCAGAAAAAATGATGGAATTCCTAAAGTCAGAGATTATGTTTAAGTCTATTTCTCAGCACGAGCATAAAACAGACTCTTAATAAATACTTGATTAAACAATATGAGAAGTAATTTATTGCTATGGGGCTATGATGCATCTGGGGAGTGTTTGAGATTTTAAGTAGAATAATTGTAATCAAATGAATGTTCAATTATAGTGCGACCCAGTTTGAGTTCATTGGCAGTGTTGGCTGTCAAGTGGGTCATCATCTATCCCTGCTGTGAAAGGGGGATGTGGTAGTAAAGTGAACTAGTTTTGTTGTTCTCCGTGGCTGACTGTGTTCTACAGTCTGAACAGAACACAGCAAAGTCCCTGCCCCCTCCAGAGCAAGGAAGACATCATCACTTATCATGCGGCTGATTTCCATCCTGATGCAATCAATCTACTTAATGTCAAGTACACTGACAAGAGTGTTTGTGGCTCTGTCGTCTGGAGGCATCTGAAGGGTGAGTGCGATGACTTGTATGCAAAAGTAAACAGATAGAAAGAGTCCTTCTGGGCTTTTTCTGCAAATGGAGGGGCTTCTCTGGAGCCCTAAGGTGGTAACAAAAGTGGACTCATCCAAGCGGAGTGGGAATGAATAGGCTGGGTATGGCATGAGGTGATGCTCTGCTTTTTACTGCCCCATCAGAAGGGTAGATTGGACCTAAAGGTATAATTGCTTGCCCCTTATCTACCTTTACCTTCAGCTCTCAGCTGCTCTGGGTCACTGAATTTGCCCCTGCAATCGGCAGTGTGTTTGTCTTCATTTGTGTTTCCCTTGGGCCTAACTCACAGATATCTGGCTTGAAGCTAATCTCACTACTTATTTAATGTTATTCTCCTGATACATGCCTCAATTTCCCAAGGTACTTTCTATGATCAATTCCACAACATTGAAGAGCCTTTCATGTCCTTGTCCTCTATGAGATAAGAAAGTACCATACCACTTTGTGTACATGAGTTACTAGAGGGGGAGAGAGATACTTCTAACTGTGTGCTGCTGTCCAGTGGCAAGCAGAAATCTGCATAAGATTGCCTGTTAGAACAACATGATTTTCTCTTTACTGCCCATTCTTGTTTGACAGTTCTGAACATTGCTTCTCAATCTTTGTTTCTCCCTTATCTTTTCACATTATATGTGAAGTTCTTTGGATGAGTTCCTGCTACCTTCGGAATCATATATTATGATTATATATATGATTATAAGTATATCTTATGAAGACAATAATTCTTAGGTTCACAAACATTACCCATGGTGAAAGGAAAAATAAAGGAATAAACTCAGTGATAGAAGAAAATAAACTCAGTGATAGTGGGGACTTCTTTTCTTGAAAGACTGTAACTGCCACATTTCAACCAAGTACTGGTGCTTTTGTTCATGCAGCTTGGCTGAGGAAGCCTCTGGACAGGCATATCCTGTAATTAGGTACATGTGAGTGGATTTGTGGATTTAACTGAAGGCAGTATAATAAACGACACTCTGCTTGTCAGGGTAAAATCTCTGTTAAGATAGGGGGATCATGAGTTTGTATTAACTTGTCTGGTTAATCAAGAAGCAATGTGGATATGCTTAGTTTGACCTTTACCCAGATGTAGTTCAGACCCAACTGTCTTTATTTGCATAACTCTGACAAACTTTTCCTTTCTTCCAGCCTGCACTGTGGTAAGATTTTAGAGAGTCAAAGCTGTGTAACATTTAATGAATACCAATCATGTGGGAGAATCAGGTCCATTTGAGCTGTAATTTTTCTAGAGCCTTATTCCTGACTTCAGGCTGGTCATTTCTCAGGTAAATTTGAGCACTGTGGGCGCAGTGTGATTCCATGGCTCTTTCAGGAGAGCCTAGATTTGTTTCCCTGCTCTAGGACCCTTCCTGCTACATGCCTGATGAAATCTTATTTCAGCTGCTGTCCGAGCAACTACCTTTGGAATTTAGGGTTGAAAAATACTTTCAACATCAGAGGTTATAGAGTAGATTTTACATGGTGGAAGAGAAAAGCTTTGTAGGGACAATGATATGGGATATATATGTTGGGTAGGCAGAAGGAGAATTATGGGGACCATTTCTCCTAGGGTCAGCCCTGTCAGCCCAAGGAGAATCTAATATGTCTCTGTGTCTACATGGGATAGTAAAGAGAGAGACTTTTAGTCTCAAAAAGTCAGATATGTCAGAAGTCTGTTTTCTGTTTGGACCTTTATAGGTGTCTATTCACATGGAACAATATCCATAGAACCTGAACAGAAATGATCTTGGATAACATGAGGCTTGATTTTGAATGGCACTGGCACATGCTTATTGCCTTTGGTTTCCAGATTACTGGATTATTACAATACTTAGGAAATTTTGAATATCCACTGACAATACCCAAGGTGTTGATCTACATTGTGGTGTGACTTGTATTCTTTTCTTTTGTGAGAAACATTGATATACTGTGTAGATACAATGTAATGTAACCTTCCCACTATTTTGAGCGTACCATTCCCTCTGAGTGATGGGAACCAATAATGAGGTTCAGTTTGGCTAAGGTTCTGAGTAAATGTTGAATCATGTATGTTCATACTATGGTTGCACTGGCTCCTTCACTTGATGACAATGGCAATAGGGCAATCACCAAAATAATTCAGTATAATCCGATATGGAGCAAAATGTGGTCTAGATAATTCCACCTTTGGAAAGGACTTAGGGAAGAGTAGGTGGAGATTCAAGATGTAGATAAATTCCTATACAGAAACAAAGGGGTGAAATCAAGCCTTCTTGCCTGGACTGTGTTTGAACTGCTTCAGGCCTGGCATTTTTCAGTGTGTGAGTCACATACAATGTAAACCATAAGCATGTACTGAAGTTCACCAACATTGCTGTTTGAAAGGAATCCTAGACAGGTGAAAGCTAATTTCTCTTGTGATCAGAATAAACCTGTTTAGCAGAACACCAAGATAGGACAAGGGGTCTCTGTGTAGACTTGGGAGCACAGAGTAGTGAATGAAATATTATGTACCCACAACAAATCACTGTGGTAAGTTTCTTTCTGTACTTACTCTGATAATAGGAAGAAAGACAGCTATCTCTTTACAGATGGGGGCTGAAAACCAGCACAGAGAAGAAAAAGAAGCGGTTTCTACCTTTAAAATCATTTCTAAATAATATCGTGGAAGGATCAAGACTGTGAAAACAGGAGATTGATTTCTGTCGATAACGTCCATCCCTCAGCTGCTCTCAGTGACTAACTGGATAATCAGAGAAAGGTGAAGTCCATAGGCTCTGGATGGCTCCTTTCCAATCTGAAGATGAGACTCTCTGCCACCTTTGTTCAGCTTGAGTTCCTATACAATGTCTATCCTTGATTAGGATCAGGATAAGCAGAAAGTTTAAAGAAGACAGAGGGGCAGTGTAGGAAGATGGCGTGGCATCGTTTCTTGTTACTCTACTATCAGGAAGAAATGGGAAGGACCTGCAAAATGTCAGAGACACAGAGAATATGGTCGTTGTCATAATCCATATCTAATTGGAAAGTTGTTCGGGGTTTCAGGCAAAGATACAAAGGAATGCTGTGTTCGTGAAATCAAGTACATGATAAATGCTTTAAAGATACGCATCTGGTTGGCTGCAAGTTGGGGGTATTAACAATGAATATGTTAGTTTCCAAATAGGGATATGCAGTGTGTTCTTGTAGGGCAGGAGAGCAGAATGTGAACCTCTCAAGTACACTATTTCTGGAGAACATTAGGCTCCACAGTGTGTTGCAACCTTCATTGCTAGAAGGTTGGGGCTTAGATATGTTGAGGAACAGGGACTCAGTAACTGTCTTCTCTCGTCTACACAAATACCATCTCAGAAAAGAACCTGGGTGGAGTGGAGAGTCCTGGATGGAGCCCTAGCAGCAGCTTGTGGAAGCACAGTGTGGGGATGCAGCAATGACTCCAGGCTTCCTGATGTCTCAGGGTTTTAGATGGGGCCACCTACCATTGTCACCTTTGCTCTGTTTGAATCTTTCTAGTCATCCTCTAACTTATTCCTTTCTGCTTGTGAGTCTCAAGATAGCTTTAGTTTTTCACACGAAACACTGATGATATTTTTTTTTTCTGTGGCTACAGAATAATTAAGTAGTGAAGCGGTCATGTAAGTAAAGTCTGCTTATCGCCTTTGGGCATTGCCTTCTAATTGCAGAACACCTCCTTGGGGAGAAAATACCTTTCATAGCTTTTGCAAGTTGTTTCAGAGTTCAGCCAGGAAGGAGGTCACAACAATCTACAGGAGAAGACGATCCTGAAGATGGCGTCCTAATTTCCATAGGCTTCAGTCTGTTCCTGTAGAGTTCTTTCCGGGAGTATGCCTGGGCTGATTTCTCCCAGAAGTAAAAGCTGAAGTCGTGTGTGACAGCAACTAAATCCTGTGAGAACAAATCAGACACTTGAGCCCTTTGGAAAATGGTGTCTAGAAATCATCTCAACTATATGGGGGGTGAGGTTTCATGTTTCTCTTTGTCACCCAAGTTCCATAGAGGCAAAGACACAGGGAAACTGAGCTGTGCAACTTGAGAAACTTGCTTGAATTTTCATAACAACTTTATCCCTTCCCTTGAGTCATGGCAAGAAGGTAACTCCCAAAGGACTGGTGAGTTGAAGGGTGTTCTCTGTGTATGGAGAGTATATACACAAGGGAGGAAGAGGTGATTTGACTTTGTCCCTTAACCCCTTAGTTTCAATTTCCTTATCACGAAACAGTTATATTGTAACATTTTTATGGAAGAAGACAATTCTGAGTCATATTGGCACAGAACAGTAATGTTAGTAAACTTTCTGCACAGAGCCAGTCACAGATTCGAGTGTTTTCTAAATGTCAGTTGTTTACCCCACATACTATGAGTGAAACGTGCCTGCCCCCAGGAGCTGAAATCTGGAATGCAGCTTTCATTCTTCTGTTTAATAATCTCCCTGGGCCCCCAGGTCTGTCAAGTGCTTGAACTGTCTTATATCTTTTGCCAAATGAAATAAGTCAGCTGAATCAAGAAATACCAGAGTAAGGCTCATGGCTGCAAACAAAAAGGTGGAAAAGGAAAGCATTATCAAGAGGCTGTGTTACCTCTTTTATGGAATTGGTGGAAAAACAAGCTGAGTGAGTTGCTAAACTTGAGGCTGTTAGATGCATGCAAAAAAAAAAATTCCTCATTGTCGAAAGTCTCAATTAATTTGTTGTATACATGTCTTTACTGCAAGCTCTTATCTGGGAATATCTTGTGATATTAAAGTGCTCATATGATGTTCTAGAAGTTTCTCTGACTGGAATGTTGCCAGGTTTTGTGTAAGAGGAATCAGCTGGCCTCCTGATACATTTATACGGGGTCACACCTGATGGGCCAGTGGTGGGTGGGTGGGGCACATTCATCACTGCAGTGCGGAGCAGAGGACTCACCCTTTCCTCTCCACACAGGGCTCTGCTTTGGTTCTTTCTAATCCTTTGGTGGAGTGAGTGGTGAGTGAACTGTTACACTGGAAGGTGACTTCACTTCCAGGTTAGTCTCATTTATCAGATGGTATTAAGTCTTTTTTCCTTCACAGATCCAGGACCCATTTGTCACACATACTCAGGTAGTAAAAGACCCAAATGGCCCTCCACGCAGTAGAGGCTGCTCCCCAGCTCCTTGTCCAAGTCCTTCCTAAACTATACATCTTTCAAGTTAGCCAGGTTCAAGTGTTTCCAATGTCTATGTATAAATCGAAAATAAAATGTGTTTATAAAATTAAGAGGGTACCTGATTTTTATATAGCTCAAGTGTACATTTAAAGATATTTCGATGGAGTTATCCTTTGGGTAGATTTAAGAAAACTGAATGGTATTACTCTCCATTACTACTTTCATTAAATATACATATGAAATTGGCAAGTCTCTGCTTCCATGGCTATAAAACTACACATTTTGCTCCACAAAATTGTGTTTGTATGGTGCAAGATTTCTGTGGGAAAGATTCTGCTTCCAAGATTCCAAGGCAACTGTTTTATAAAATACCCTAAGAATGAATCATATGAAAGATCAAAAACCCCAAAATAAGTTCATGTAAGAAAGATAGTAGGGAGCTAGGGAGAGGGCTTGGATGGTAAAATGTGTTTGCTGCATAAATATAAGGACCCGATCTCACATCTCCAGGGTTCATGTAACCATTGGAGACATAACATCTGACCTCTCTCATGGGAAGATGGAAGGGAGAGACAAGAGAATCCCAGAGGCCAGCACCCTGCTCTATGTAGTAGAAGAGCTCTGAAGGAGACAAAAGAGAAAAGGTTGTCCACTGACCTCCATACATGCAAATGTTTCATGTACATGCCCATAATCTCTCATATAAAGGCACACACACACACATGCGTACACACACACACACACACACACACACACACACACACACACACACACACACACACAGGTATTAGATATTCAATCATATACCATTAGTCCATTGAATTGTAAAAAAGCTTTTAAACTTGCACTTCAGTTGATATGTGTTCAGGACCAGTGACAGTTTGCGGGTTGTATCATTCTGTGACCCACCCGGGACCCCCGGGAGTGGCACAACTCAGTTTTAGGTTTCAGCTCCATCTTGAAGACCAAATCAACAGCAGGGTGTTTATAACTTCCTGTATTTACAATAATTCTGTAGCTTCACTCACCATGACAACCTCTCAAAGCAGAGTTTTTAACAGAAGTATAACACAATTAAAATTCTCTATCAGCCACATGAAAACAGAAAGAAAGAAAAATAAATTTTACTAATATATTTTATTTGACTTGGTTTATTAAAAACTGTATTTTTACATAAAATCTTTTTAGGATGTCTTTGAAATTTAGTGTTTTGTCATTATAGTGTATTTGTGTCATATTTGTGTCAGGTGACCTGCATTTCAAATGATGGATAGCCACATGGGACCAGTGTCTACTAGTCAGTGTCTACTACTGTTAGACAAAGTCCTGCTTATTTCTGTCTGGGTTGTTCTAGAGCAATGATATATATATATATATATATATATATATATATATTATCTCTATATATAAGTATAGTAGATATATCTACTATATCTTTTTATTGGAAGAAAGCTATGTATATAGGAAGGACAGTTTAGTCTAGGCGTGGCGGTGCATGCCTATAATTCAAGAAGTTGTGAAGCTGAGAGTTAGAGCAAGCCTACAACTTCCCCCTCCATAAGCAGACAGACAATTCAAACTCCTTTCCATAGTCTTTGGTGGAGGTGGGAGAATGTGCTGAGTAAGCTTAAACATCCAGGTTCTTTTCTCATCAAACTGTGGCTCAGGCTCATGGGTGGTGTCCCTGCTCACCATGGCTGGAGTCCCATTTTCCAATATGCTTGAATACTATGATGTCTTTTCCAGGCCCCTTTTAGTTCTGTTGTCTTCAGTCCTCTTGAATCATCCTGTCTTCTCATTCCATATCAAGATCACGGCTTATATAATATGTTTACACCCATAATCAGTATATGTGCTGGATATTCTTGCTTTGGATTTACTTTCATCTTCTTCCTTTTTTGGTTGGGACCAGTAGGAACAAGTGTTCTCAAAGTCTACCATGTTCACATTGATCCTTGCTATTCTTGTTGTTTGGCAATAATGATGGCCAGGCTGTCAGACGTGGCAGTGAATTACATGGGAAAGTGTCTCTGCTGCAGTGCAGACCTGCACACAAGTGCATTTCATTTCCTTAATGACATTCACAGAGACACTTTCAGCTCCGTTGTCCCTGCATCATCAGAGAGATTCATCAATCCTCTTGACATTGTTTCTTTCAAGTTACATCCATGGCATAAGGAAGCATCTCCATCTAGGATTTCACTCATTCTGAACAACTAAATATTTATGGTTAATGTGTTACTTAGGTTCTTCTTTCTTGTTAGATAAAACCATGTGTGTACTATTCTTCTTCAGTTCTTTTCCAGAGGAAACATTGACTTTTGTGAAGTGTTCTTGCTTTGAGATAAGATTATTATTATTTCATTGAGATGACCTGTCAACTTCAGCTCTGGAGGAAGAGAAAGGTAATGGGCAGTATAGTTTGGCTTTCTAAAATTTCTCCCAATCTTTAGACCACCATGAAAGTATCTCTGGACCATGTTATCATACAGACTGGTAGCAGGTGATAGTATATTTTCCAGAGTGAGATGGGGATTGTCTAATTTTAATATGTTAGTTTTACAAGAATGACCTCAGAGTAGAGCTTCAGCCCATGGCATCTGAAGACATGACAGAATCACAAATTGGTTTTCAGTTATGCAGGCCAAAAGTTCAGGGTTATAGAAGTCATGGGAACAGGGATGAGGTCAGAGCTAATCAGGGGCAGACATGCACAGGACAGGAGTTTCAAACCTCTGCTCTCTGGGAAGGGAATACGGTACCCAGGCTTATGGAGTTCAACAACTGGAATGGAACACAGGGAAGCAAGGATCAGAATGTAGCAGAGGAGAGTGAGGGCATCAGGGTGCGGAGAGTCAAACTTGACTGCAGCAGAGGAGAGGAGCAGCCAGGGTTATACTGACCTGGCTGTCTATGCAATGCTGGGAATTGAACCCAAGTCCTACGGCATGTAGGAGCAAAATGCTTTACTGGCTATCACCCTTGGTAGCTCTGCTTTTGGTTTTGAAGATTGTAAATTGTTCTGTTGATTAAATCCAGCCATTGTTTTTATGCTGAATTAAAAATATTATTGAAATTAATTTGATTGAAAGCTAACTGCTGCTGAAACAACTCTCCGTTGCATGTGTGGCTAGCAAGGGTCTTGAACATGAGTAGTAGTGAGATATCAAACATATGAGAAAAAAATCATATAAGCTGCATTTAAGGAACGAAAGAATTCTTTAAATTTTATTAGTGACTTAAAATTGGACTAAGATTTACTTGATGTTGTCTAGCCCTTTACAGTTTAAGATTTTAATTATGCAAACAGGATTTTTTTAAAATAACAAATAGATGTTTAAAGCAGAAGTTAGATATTTAACCATTAAGCTCATGTTGCTGTCATGAGTTCTGTAGTCCCTCGTCTACTGGGCCCTGTCTGTTTTTTTTTATCAGTGGATGGATGGCCTGTGTCATTCTGGATCACCATCTCACCAATGTGGTATCTTTGGTAGAGTTTGGAATGAGATTAGGACTGGGTTGAGAACTACCCATTCTTCACTTCCCCAATGCCATTCCTCATGCATCAATTTATCCAGATTCAGAAACTGACCTCACAGAAATGAAGAAGAGAGAGGGAGGGAAAAGAATGGTAAACAAAGAGAAATTATCACATGTCCTTTTTTGGGATGCAGTGAACTTTATTGATGGCATTCAAGAGAGTAGGGCTCCCTAAGCCCCTCCTGCTATTCTGGGGGTCTGGGATGGAAAGTGTGAGGGAGATGCTCAGTGTCAAAGGTGGAGTTAGGGCAGGGACTGCTCAGCAGCCAAGGGCCTCGCTCTTGCTTTGTGTCCTTGCTGGGATGGGTGGTCCAGGGTGGGCTTCTTACCCCTTGTAGGACACATAGGCTATGAGGTCCACCACTCTATTACTGCAGCCAAACTCATTGTCACACCAGGAAATGAGCTTTACAAAGTTGTCATTGAGAGCAATGCCAGCCCCAGCATCGAAGGTGGAAGAATGGGAGTCACTGTTAAAGTCACAGGAGACAATCTGGTCCTCAGTGTAGCCCAGGATGCCCTTTAGTGAGCTCTTGGATGCCTGCTTCACCACATTCTTGATGTCTTCATACTTGGCAGCTTTCTCCAGACAGCATGTCAGATCCACAACGGACACATTGGGGGTAGGAACATGGAAGGCCATGCCCGTGTGCTTCCCGTTCCGCTCTGGGATGACTTTGCCCACAGCCTTGGCAGCGCCAGTAGATGCAGGGATGATGTTCTGGGCAGCCCCACGGCCATCTTGCCACAGCTTCCCAGAGGGGCCATCCACAGTCTTCTGGGTGGCTGTGATGGCATGGACTGTGGTCATGAGTCCTTCCACGATGCCAAAGTTGTCATGGATGACCTTGGCCAAGGGGGCAAAGCAGTTGTTGGTGCAGGAAGCAGTGCTGACAATCTTGAGGGAATTGTCATACTTTTCATGGTTCACACCCATCACAAACATGGGGGCATCTTCAGAAGGTGCAGAGGTGATGATCCTTTTGGCCCCACCCTTTTGGTTACCTTGAGAAGGTTAAAAACCGAGAAAAGCATTTATCATCTCAAAAAGTGCAAGTTAAGCAAACTTCCACAGCGAACCTTAATGCTGTTAAATCTGGATAGAAGTTTGTCACCTGAGCCTGTTTCTTTCTGAAAGAACCAAGAACAGCTGGAGGAGTTAAAAAAAAAGTGTGTGCCTACTTCCTTCCTGACCCACATGATAGATCTATCTGAGATCTGAAAAATGTCAGACACCTGCCATTTAAAAGTCACATCTAAATATACTTGGTACCCCATAAGTAATCTTTTATTTTTAATTGTAATATTATTTATGAGTTTTCACTCACCAGGGATTTTATGTCAGTCTAAAAGTGATGGCACGAAGCCCAATACATTAGGAGAAAGACATGTGCTGATGAAATATGATCCTGCATGTCATCATTCCGCTGATGTACATTAGGGAAGGGACACGAGGATGAAGTTGAGGGATGAGGCTTTGTGCTGCGAATTCTTGAATGATTCCTGTGATCTCTGGGAAACTGAGAATAGATTCTTATCCATGTGAAACAGAAAGTAATCAGAAAAACTCTACCCATGGCGGGTGGGGGGAAACTGTTCACAAGGAGTACACCAACAACACACATTCAAGTTAAAGAATTGAAATAAAGTAAAGCGTAGAAAAACAATTCCAGCAAGCTGCCTTTGAGTAAAACTGAACTGAAGATTGTCAGCTCAAGGGACGTCTAACCATTTAGATCAAACAGCCTGCTGATTGCAGGTTGTGCATGAATGAAACATTGGTCTCTCAGGGTTCATCATGGTCACTGTGGGGTGTTACATGCCTCTGGGAGTTCTACTTACATATCTCTGATAGTATCCAGTAGATTTCTTACATGTCTATATACTCATAAATACCTGGCATTTAACTTTCAATAATGACATTATTAAATCTGAGGTGACAACCCTCTCCTTGTGGCATTTACTTTCCTTTTCAGTTTTCCTTTCCCTCTTCATCTTGTAAATGATTCTTAAAGGCAAACAACTGAGGAAACACTCATTCTCATCAATCATCAGATATGGTTCTTTTTTCTGACAAAAAATCTTCAAAGTACATGTCTAGTATTCAAATACCTACTAGTACCTTCTCGGGCAGTAGAGTTATTCTGAAGTAGTGTCCTGTACACAAATGGCAGTGCTGGAATATTAAGTACTTTCCCTAAGTTGGCTACAAAGGAGTGCTTCAGAATATGCTTGATGGACACCCAAACCAAAGGCTAATTTCAGAGCAAATTTCCTTGGCATCTGACATCTTTCTGTGGTAAAGTCACAAAAAGTTATCTTTGTACATGAAGGTGAGCTGAATACCAAATTTTACCCACCTATTTATTTTCCAATAGATAAACCTTTCTTCTGGTTCTTCTGCTTGCACTCAAGAATCCAAATATAGTAACTTTACTTACTTTTGATATAGTGAAAATATTTCAAAAATAAATGTGTGGGTTGAGTCTAGGAACATAATTGATACTTTGGAGATTTTTTTTGGAGAACTGTGTCTAGCTTTGGAACTTTCAGCAGTTGAAGGAGAGAGAGTTCCTTCTTTGGAGGTGGGTTGCGGTCATTGGTGGGCGGTCCATGTCCTAGGGTTTGCCCCCAACCATGCACATATGTGAAGCACTAAATGGACTCCATGGGTTGTATTAAAAGAAAGAAAGAAAAAAGACATGAAACTGGGATAGAGTTGTGTTAGAGAGTGTAGAAGAGAGAGGGAGGGGTTGAGGGTTGATATGATCAAGACACATTATATACATATATGAGAATTTCTAGGAATAAATTTAAAATAATATATAAAAAGATCAGCAGGTTTAACTGTTCTGGCTTTCCCTTGCAGGGATAATCTTGAAACAAGTACTCTACAGGATCTGACAGCTTTCTAGTGGATAAGTTTCTGCTCCGAAGTGATAACTATACTGAAGATGCATTCTTTATTGCCTCCCTCCCCTTCCCATCTCTGGTGAAGTCTTTCCTACTAATATGCCCAGAGATCATCACTAAATAAATGACTTCTTAAAACTCCTTATAAGATGACCCTAATTAAGACACCTCTCAATTACTTTCTTAATCCACACCCTCTGGAAATCTAATGCTAAAGTAGACAAAGGCTTGGTCTGTGGGTCATTTTGTTAGGAAAACCTATCTGCTAGTTGAATTCATTGAATCCTAAGGTTTTAGATATCCTCTGCAATTATCCAGAAATTCTATCCAATTAATATCTTGACTTGGATGTCTGATAGACATCCTAAGATTTCATTTCCCAAGACAAACTTGATCTTGTTCTCCAAGTGTTTGGATACTGGGTATCTTATGATATTTATATTTATACTGAGTTTCTGGGTCTGACTTTTGACACCAAGAGGCATGCAAAGCTGCCTTTAAACTCCTCAGTTGGAGAGAACTTAAAGTAGTTTAAATGCCCATGTCTTTCTTTCTCTAGAATTCCCAAGACCCAGGTTTAATAAATCTGGGATATATTATTCTTATTTCTTCAGATACCAAAATTCAGAAACTGGTTATTCTTCTCTATACCTACCTTTCTATGTAAACTTCATTGTTACACTCAAAATTTGACAAGTAGATTAAATCTATTAAAACACATATCTGTTATGGTCTAATATATCTGGATAAGGTGGGTTGTATTTATTATACATGTTTTTCTCTCTGTCTCTATCTGTCCTCCCCCATATGTCTGTCTGTCTCAGCACGTATTCCTTGCATGCCCCTCTTTGTACACACAAACAAGTTTATTTTTTCTTATTTTAATAAAACTTAGTGACCATAACTAGAACAAACATTTTTCACAGAGAAGTCTTGGTTTTTAAATGTAATTTTAAAATCTCTTCTAAACTCAAGAAAGGACTCCATGAGCGGACTAAAACAGCAGTATGAATCTGTATAACGACAAGAATACAATGGCGTTTATTCTGTGTATTTATTTTTCCTTTGTAATGTTTATCTAGATGACCCACTGGCCTGTTCATCTTCTTTCTGGAAGAGTTTTCAAGTTTGAGTGAATGTGAAAATTTAAAGGAAACAGGTATGATTTTTAAAACAATCTGAATGGAGCCTTTGTTTCCCTACAAACTCCACTAGCTTAGCAACAATTGTTCTTTTTGCCTAAAACCACAGGAAACCCAAAGCAAATCAAAGCAAAATAGAACAAATTGAACAGAAGCAGAGACTATCTTCCTTTCAGAAAGCTCAGCCCTGAGCAGTGACATTGTTCCACTGAGAATGGGATGGACATGGTTCTGAGGAGGACACTCTTCTGATGAAAACAGTCACCCTGGAAGGCCAGGCACTCTGGGCACAAATAAAAACATTGATGACAGCCTGGAATTCTTATATATGAATGACACTTGCAATCAAATAATTTTTAAGAGTGTTTTTCCCTCCCTCCCCTCCCTCCTTCCCCTTCCTCCTTCCTTCCTTCCTTTCTTCCTTCCTTCCTTCCTTCCTTTCTTCCTTCCTTCTGATCTTCCTCTCTCTCTTTGGTCTGTATAATCTCTTATTACATACTATATACTATGAACCATACTGTACAACATTGAGACAAAAGGCAATTAGATATTTTTCATGTTACATAAAAACCTAAAAGCCTCAGATCCCACCCTTAAAAAAGATTTCTTGTATGTGTGTGCATGTGTACCATTACCTGCAAAGTCTAAAAGAAGGTATTGTGTCACTTATGACAGGAGTTAGGGGTAGTTGTGAATTCCTAAATATGAATGCTGGGAACCAATCTCAAGTCCTCAGGAAGATCAGAATGTGATACACCTGCTGAACCATCTTTATAATATCCTGCATTTTTTCTTTTTTTGATTTATTTTTATTAAGGTCTATGTGTCTATATGTCTGTGTGTATATCTGCATACGTGTGTCCTGGAGTTCAAAACAAGGTATCAGATTCCCTGGAGCAGAAGCCAAAGGTGTTTGCAAGCTTTCATACAAAGGCACTGAGATCCAGGCGCAGGTCCTCAAGGTTGAGCAGCAAGCGCTCTTAACCACTGAGCTGTCTCTCCAGCCTCCATGTCCTGACTTGGTTATGATGTAATCAGATAGGGTTATAAGCATTAGTGTTCCTGTAGGAACTCTGTGAAAACTCAGTTCCCTTGCACATCAAGTGAAAATCAGAAAGTGTATGGACAAATCGTACCTGTTAAAAGTAACACTGGATTGTCCTTAGTTTTCTGGCAGAGGTGGCATAAGGCATGATTCATATACTAAAATCATAAACTAAAATCAGAAGCACAGTATAAAGCACAGTATAAAGCATATGTATGTATTTGAGGGTATGTATATATGTGCATATCTGTAAGTAATAGCAGTTGATGAAAAGAGGCTGTGAATTTGAGAGAGAAGAAATGGGACTGTGGGATCGTTTAGAGGGAGGAAGAAATGATGTAATTATTATAATTTCAAAACATAAAAGGAAGAACTAAACAACGCAACAACAAAAAACATCAAATAAAACTAGATGGAAAACACACAGAGATGCTTCTACTCGTATTCCAGAGATTGAAACTGATGTTTCCAGAAAGTCAAATTTCTCAAGAAAAGCTTTACCCTGAAGAGATCCCCTTCATTTCAGTGGCTTAGCATGGAAATATCACCAAGGCTGTTGGTGACCAGCAGTTCTTCACCAAGCAGACTTTAATGGCTGCTATCAATGGGCTACAAATGTTGAGTCTAACTTCAAAAGGGGCTAAAATGACTAACACTACCTGAACCTAAAACTTGATTCAATTTACTGGCGGATTCTACAATGTGGCCAATTGAAAATTGGATTTTCACTATTATTAATTTTTAAACACTGAAGAAGAATAAGATAATAACTTTTTCATGTATATTTGAGGACTTTAGCATTGACATGTCAAGAACAAGTAGAGCTTAATTTCAAAATTAATGAGAGAAGCTATTTTAAAATGAAGGTTTTTAAATTGAGTTGTGAACGCAGCTGTTTGAAGGAAGTAAGGTTTATCTCAGCTTGATGAAAATGGGTAACATACATAATACAGAATAAGAATAGAAGTCTTCTACCCATATACACTGATAATTGAGACTATTTGTGACTGTATGAGTTATTTAATAAAGGAAGAGTGTGTTTTTAAATTTTAAGACATATGGAGCCTAAGTTACTGCTTGTAACCCTTAACTGAAGAAACATAGGGTGTGGCAGAATCAGCATCATTTTAAGAAACTAGTCAAGTGTTAGTGGCCAGATTTGTTTCCATTATTTAATGAGGTGAACTCTGAGTGGGTTTTTCCATCTCACTTTCAGCACTAGCACGCTGTATTACCTGTGTCTCTGCTGGTGTAAGGGAGCCATTCCATGCCTATTTGACGTATGCTCAACAGCTTTGAGAGCTGGCCTGAATTTTTTTTTTACATTTTATTCGCATAATTTTTTGCTTTTAGTGTGCTCACAGAAAACTAGAACACCTTCAGCAGAAGTTGAAAAGCAATGTTTGGAAGCAAAGTTATACAACCCTGTTCTACGTCAAATTGGCCAAAACTCCTCCAGTATTTACAAAGCACGATAGACAAATGCTACACAAAACCATTGCATCTGAAGATTTGCTTTTCCTTTGTTCTCAAAGACAACTGGAAAAGAATGCATTGAAATTACTTGACAGTGGGAGTACAGAATTCACTGAATTGTGATGAGTTCCAATTCATTGTTCACAATCCCTCCTGAACCTTGCTTCCTGATGCTATCAAACTTGAGAGAAAAGGTCTTTGGCTCTTTTATTGTGCATTTTTGGCTACTGTTTTAAAAGATTGTTTCCAAAAGTTATTGGTCAATTTGGACTTTGGGGGAGAAACATGGAAAGCAGCATAGAGCTGGTGAGATGGCTCTACAGGTAAAGGAACTTTTTTCCAAAGACAATGAAGAGTTTAATTCCTGAGACCTGTGTAGTGGGAGGAAGGAAACAACCCCTTCCAAGTTGTACAATGATCATGTGCATTACATTTGTGCATGTTCCAAATAAATAAATGAACTTATTTTTAAAAGTATGTAAAAGAGAGCATTAATTATGATTAGACCAACATTGCTTAAACATCCTATGAGCAAACTAGCATCATGTAAGCAAAATCTCAGAAGAGGAGACGTGCTGTGTTGACTTGAATTGTCACATGAAAACAGTGTATCATCTATCTATCTACCTATCTATCTATCTATCTATCTATCTATCTATCTATCTATCTACCTACCTACCTACCTACCTACCTACCTACCTACCTATCTATCTATCTATCTATCTATCTATCTATCTATCTATCTATCTATCTATCTATCTATCTATCTATCTGTCTATCTATCATATATATATGATCTACCACATTTACTAGTATTACATTTAAGCTTAAAATGTTATGTGTGTAATTATTAGAAATAAATCATATATATATAATTAGAATATAAATTGTGTTTTATTGAAGGAAGAGTCGATAACCAAGAAAGAACTTCTGCCTGTAGTTCGTTGTCTAGTAGTGGGACCCCATGAAACTTCCGTGTCAAATGTTCACAGCTGTCGCTAGTGTTCCGCTCCGATTCATGTAACCCATTCTCAGAGAGACGGTTTCACGGCAGACTTCCTGGGACTCCAGCTATTAGAAATTTCTCACTCCCTCTTCTGTGATGTTCCCTGACAATGCCACACAAACATGAGTTCTTAGAAATGTCAATAAACTTTTAACAATTCTGTAGGATAATTTTCTTAAAGTGGATATTTTAATGCAAGTGGTACAGAAAAAAATAGATTTTGATATAAGCTTCTAAATTTTTGAAAAATATTCTATAATTTTTTACTCACACTAATGATGTATAAGTACATTTACTAATATTTTCACAAATGCTGTTATTTTAAATTGTTATTGGTATGATATATTTTAGTTCCATACTGTCAATCATGTTCATTTGACCTTTAGTGGTGTAGGAGGTCCTTCTATCTTTGTGTTGCTTTCATTGGTTAATAAAGAAACTGCCCTGGCCTGTTGATAGGGCAGAGCATAGGTAGGAGGGGAAGATGGGACTGAATTCTGGAAGGAAGAAAGCAGAGTAGGAGGAACACCACAGAGCCGCCAGAGACAGAGGCTGGGAATTTTGCCCAGTAAGCCACTGCTACGTGGCAATACACAGATTAGAAGAAATGGGTTAAAATAATGTAAGGGTTAGCCAATAAGATGCTAGAGTTAATGGGCCAAGCAGTGATTTAATTAATACAGTGTCTGTGTGGCTATTTTGTGGCTAAGCTAGACAGGCCGTCGGGACAAATAAGCGACCACCCCCCTGCAACACTTTAGTGAAGCTAAGCAACTTTACAAATTTGAATTGATCAAATACTTTCATGGCTCAGGGATTTGCCTAGTTTTCTATTTAAGTCTATAATTCATATAGCATTAATATAGTGGCTTTTGATGTTTTCTTGTTTCTTTTTTATTCTTTTACTCCAACTGGAATATTTGTTTTCTCCTGTTGTGAGTTGCTTAAATATTTCACATTTTTCTAATTATTTACCTATATATTTTATGTTAAAAGTGACAAGTCTTCATTTCTCTCAACTAGGCCTCGAACTTGCTCTATGACTAAGGTTGGCTTTGAACTCCTGATCCTCCTACATCAGCCTCTTGGGTGCTGAAATTAGAGTTGTGTCCTGCCATGACTAAATCTCAACTCTGTTTTTTAAAAGCATGTCAAAGCTTAAAGTATTTAAAATTTAAAAACAATGTTCTCTCAACTATGAAGTTGGATATTAAATATGTATTTTGTGGCTGTAACTTGTTTACAGTCAGGAAGGAGTGCTGTGACAAAGCTGTCAACAGCCAGCACTAGAACCCTTGCCAGCTGTGCTGAAGCTTGGAGAGATCATGTCGGTGCTCAGGGACCTTCACTTCTCTATCAAGCAATCATTATATAGATGTCTCTTTTCTGAAATTTTCCAAATTGTACATCAACACTATACTATATATGTGCAATATTTCAGCATGGTAGTAGAAAGTAGGAAGTGAATTTGGGTCTTACTTGGCATAGAAAGCCTCATAGAGACTAAAATTTATTATTTCTCTTTTGTAATTGAACAGTGCTCAGAGTCTTCTTAGTCCTCATTTTTGCATTGCTATCCCAAGCACCTGGAGCTAGGTATGTTGAAAAGAAAGAAGGGATTCTAGTTTGATTTCCTGTCCACACAATAAAAAAACAATCTGCCATCTTCCTCTCTGTCGGGATGATGCTTTACTCTTTTGACTTTTTGGAGGGACCACCACTCAGCTCCCAAATAAATCACACACAGCAACTCATTCTTAGCAATGAACGCCCACCAGCCTTAGCTTGACTTGTTTCTTGCCAGCTCTTCTTGCTCTTCTTTTTTTTTTTTTTTGAACAGCTTCTTTATTAATCAATGGTAATAAATTGTGTTCACAGCATATAGAGGGGAATCCCACATCATCTCTGGCTTTCTTTTCCTCTTAAAAAATTCCCTTTGTAGTAATATTAATTATTCAAAGTAAGGGGTTTTATTATTCCATTTGCATATACATATAGAACATATGATCATATTTACATCTTCTATTACAGTAATTTCTATTTTACTCGGGTTTTAATTGTCTTGTTTCTTTCTGATTTCTTTTTTTGTTTTTTTTAGCAGATTTTTTTATTACTTTATAAATAATACCAATCAAAATTTCCACTTCCTCCCCTCCTCCCATTTTCTTCCTGCTCCCCCATCTCCCTCCAGTCCTAAGAGAGGGCAGGGTACCCTGCCCTGTGGGAAGTCCAAGGCCCTCCCCCCTCCATCCAGGCTTAGGAAGGTATGCATCCAAATACAATAGGATCCCCAAAAGCCAGTACATGCAGTAGAGACAAATCCCAGTGCCATTATCATTGGCTTCTCAGTCTGCCCCAATTGTCAGCCACATTTAGAGCGTCCAGTTTGATGCCATGCTTGTTCAGTCCCAGTCCAGCTGGATTTGGTGAACTGCTATTAGCTCAGGCACACTGTCTCAGTGGGTGGACCAACCCCTCGTGATCCTGACTTCCTTGCTCATCTTCTCCCACCTTCTGCTCTTCAACTGCACCTTGGGAGCTCAGTCCTGACTACTTTTTGCCTGTGGGCTTTTTCCTTTTCTTACTTCTGTATAGCTTACTTTCACTCTTACTCTATGGCTGGCTGGGTGGCTGCCCCTGAAGTTCTCCTCCTCTTGTTCTCTCATTGCTCCTTCTTTTCCCCATTTCTCCTTCTATTTATTCTGTCTGTCAGTTCCTCCCATCCTTGCTCCTGCCTCACTATTGCCCACTCAGCTCTTTATTAGACCATCAGGTGTTTTAGACAGGCAAAGAGTCACAGCTTCATAGAGTTAAACAAAAGTTACACACCTTAAAATAATATTCCCACCCCACCCCGAAATTCCATGTAATTTAAAACATTTTATTGTTATTAATAGTACACTGTGTCCAACATTTGCTCCCAATTGGCAAATGGGAATGAGTCAATCTGCTGGGACATTATCAACCAACCAGTAACCATACAACTTGTCAAAGAGCCTAATATTAAAAAAAAAACAAAACAAACTCTGAGTGGTAAGCTGTGTGTGGGTCGTTTATATTAACTGCCCACTATCCAAGCCTCAGGGAACTTTACGGCAGGTAGGGAAGAAAGCTGTGGAATATTGACTTCTGGACATGACACGACTATTGCACACAACTTTCATCAGCTGGGATTATCTGTATAAGGAAAGTCAAGCCAATTAAAACTTTAGAATGGGTGAGAAACGAATCCTAGGCTTTACTCCATCATAGGAGCTATTGGTAGTTGATGGATGCTATGGGAAGGAGAGTTACTTTTTTGGGGGGAAACTAAGACTTTGGCTTTTACTGAATTTGAGATGACTTAAAATTCAATATGCAGGCTAGATAAGCAATTGAATGTATAGATCTACAAATTTATAGGTACAGAGGTAGTATAAGCTTGAATATAAATTTATGAGTCATCAGAATATAAGTAGCGTTTTTGCCTTGGGAGGTGGTGGAATTATCTTTAAGGAAAGACTGAGAAGCTTGTAGGAGTGGAAGGTTAATTTTCAGGGTAGAAAGAAGGTAGAATCTAGCAAATTTGGGGTACAGATAAACTTGGAAAAATTATCCCCATAATTGTATAAGAACACCGGTTCCGAATGAGACAACCCAGTGGGTGTTAAGCATGAATAATATATAAAAAGGCAGTAAAAAGTCACAATAGAATTTTATAGACATCAAAGAAACTGAGATCTTGTCTATGAACTGGTCATGGAGAAGTCAGCAATTGCCTACACATTTTATCGATAGCACTGGGTACTTTATCGATAGCACTGGGTACTTGCTGATGAAAACTAGTATAGCAAATGCCTTAATAGAATTAAAGGATTTTTCAGACTTCCTGAGCTCTTGAGCTACCCTTTCTTAAGGAGCTACTTGAGGGTATTTTCCAGAAAAATGAGAGAACAAACTAAGATAGAAGACGCAGAAAACAGGATTCGGAGACTAGAGGGATGTCACACAAACTTGATTATGGGCGCTCCATCCCAGAAGTCAGGGAAAAGTGGAAGGAGTGGACTGAGTCTACAAAGTAGAGCTCTGATATCTTCAAGGGAACTGACGCACGCGCGTGTGTGTGTGCGTGTGTGTGTGTGTGTGTGTGTTTGTTTGCACCACTCCTCCCTACATCATATAAATAATAATGAAAGAAAGAAGCAGATGAGGAGTCAAACCGGCTGGTGATAAAGGGAAGTCTGTTTACCAGGTCTAGCAAACAATTAGTTCGTATTATGAAATGAGAAGGAAGATACTTCTTCTGGAGGAAGAAAAGGGAAAGAAAATACAAGTGGAGAAAATAGAAGCATGGATTTAGAAATGCCCACTAAACTGTAAGAAAGAAAAAGAATTCAAAGGAAGTGATTCCATGAATATTATATTTAAGGGGAGAACATGAAGGCCAAAATGGAAATCGAGTCACCTACATCATTAGCATTCCTTAGCAATTTAGTTATCACTAATCTTTATCTTTTGGAATCAGTCAAGAGATAAACAATAGGAGCCTGGACTAAGGACACTGAACAGAGTGCAATGGCAAACCCTGCTATTATTGAAATCATATGTGGCGCTGAGAGAACTAAGCGATGGACAGAGGACTGTTGACTAGAGTGAGGCAGCTGCCTGTCCTGTGGTTTAATAAAGCGAGGTGCCAAGATCATTATGCATAGATCCAAGGCATGGTCCAAAAAATTATTTTTGTAGTTGTTGCGGAGATCTTTGAAAGTAAAAAAAAATAGTAATAAAACTATAAATAGAGAGAGTTGAGGAGGTGTGGAGTCATTTGAGTGAGAGTTTTATCATGTAGGAGCTCGACAGATAAGAAAGAGTGGGAAAAATGTGCTAATTAAGTATTTGGAGTTGAGCCCTAAGAAAACAAAATGCAAGCAGTTAGATTTTGCCTCTGGGGACTGAGAGGCAAAGGGAGGGAGGCATAGAAAATAGAATTGTTGGTTTTCTCCATGATCCCTTATGTTGTTTTTACTTCTTAAATTGTACCTATTGGTTCAATAAAAACAACAATAAAATAAAAACTAAATTATATGCATGAAACTGTAATAAAATGAGAGTGTTTATTAGAAAGATACTGAAAAGTCATAGCAAAATGTGCCCAGAAAACTGGGAATCTTTTAAAGAAACAAAATCCATAAAACACAATTGGAAGATTCAACTTAAGCAAAGTATTTGGAGATAAAATCCTCTACGACTAATTTGAGAAGACATTATTTTTTTAAGAAAATAATGTTATGGAAAATAAAATGAGGCTCAAAATAATACAAGGCTGGAGACCAGGAAGGAAGCAGTTAGGCAGAGATGGCCCCACCCCGCTTTCACTGGGAAGTCTATAAAACCTTTTTGTGATAACATGAGAACCAATATTGAAAACTAATTAAAACATGAAAGCACCTAAGAATTAGTGGCACTGACAGAAGGCCATCGATAAAAAGGAGATAATCTAGTAGGGGAAGTGTTTTGTAGGTTTTTATTGAAGATAGGATTAAAGAGATTCACATGCTTAATTGTCTGTAGAAGCACTTAGATAAAAGAAAAGAATCAAATAGCAGGGGGCAGATTCATATCAAAGAAGGCAAGAACTTGGCAAGAGGGCAACCAACCTCTCCTTCTGTGAGGACATGGAGGAGATCACCTTCAACACTTTCTCTGTGCTCCAGGACAGCAGCTGGGGTTCTTGTGACATGATATATGTAGATTCAAATGGGATTAGGCTGTTAATAAATCATTTAGCTCCTTTTGATTTTACCCAGAAATTAGACAAAACTTTATATCGAATTAAAGCAAAGAAGATTTTATTCTATTCTCTTGCACACAGGAAAAATAATCCATCCTAAAGGAAGCCAGAAAAGCGCAGAGGATTGGATGAACAGTCAGAAGCATTGTCCAGTCAGAAGCATTGTCCAGTCAGAAGCATTGTCCAGTAAGAAGCATTGTCCAGTCAGAAGCATTGTCCAGTCAGAAGCATTGTCCAGTCAGAAGCATTGTCCAGTCACCACAGTTCACCCAAGTTTTCAACTGTGATTAATGGCTTAGTTCAAGTCAAACTTGAGACACAGAGAAAGACATTAGCAACTCATTATACAGAATAAACAAATTGAGGTTAAATGTTAAGTGGTATGCTCAAGATCAGAAATCAAATTAATAGGAAATCTGAACCTAGATGTTAAGTGGCTGGTGTTCCAGTCAAGGGCCCTCACACTGAATAATAACTTTCGCATCACAGCACATTCAATTCATTCATCACCTTAAGACCGAGGTTTAGATTTAAGGAGCCATTTATCAGTATTGTTCATGTCTACATTTTGGTATGGTTATTTTTAAGTACATCTTGGTTCTTTAACAGGCACACTTTTTTTTTTTAAAGCACTAAATACTATAGAATTAGAAGATATGGCAGAGGAAAAGGGACTCTGCCAGTGACCGTACATCCCGATTTCCCTGGAGAAGTCCTGCCATGTGCTTATTCCCATGGCACAGTTAGTACTAGAGTCATGTTACCTTCTCAATAGTGTTCTATACTGGAAAATAATTACCTCCAGGTCTCTTGTGTGTCTACACATATGATGGTTGAGGTGATAGATATCCTTCGCCCTCTCTTTTTCTCCCCTTTTCTTTCCTCCTCACCCATCAGTTTTTAGACAGTGTCTTGCTGTGTAGCTCAGGCTGTTCCTGAACTTATTACCCTACTGCCTCGTCCTCCAAAGGACTATGAATACAAGCATGTACCATGATGCCTGGCTCCTGGACTATCTTTCCTGAGATGCTTATGTGACAAACAGCCTTGAAAAATAGAGATGATTTTTAACTCTAGAGCAAAAGGTAGGCATGTTCTTGTCATTCTGGAAAAATCGGATTCCATAAATAGAAAGTTTTTCTCTTGTAGCACAGCTAACTCTGACATAGTGTATATGCAGGCATCTATCTGCAATTGCCCGTGGGAAATGGTGGGAGGCAAGTTTAGCTGACACACAAACTGCCTGCGGTGCAGTGAGTCATATGTTTTCACACTGAGCCAGGGGGTCCTGAGTCTTTGCCAGTGTTCAGGAATCTGTTTAGCAAACTTCTTCTCTGGCAGACTAGGTAACAACAGAATCTTAAGAGTTCTTAACACATTTAGAGGAAGCCTAGATATTCTGTTAACATTTAAAATGAAGAACACCTGACTTTGGGCTGAAACTCTGGTGGGGCTATGTTTTCCACATGCCTTTGCACGAGCACGCTGGCAGAGACTACATTTCCCATATGCCTTTTAATGCACATGGCAATCACTTTCTAGCTGAGGAGCCAGGTACCACTTGGAGACCATGATCATAAAGACAATGAATACACATACCCTTGTGCCTTCTTTTCATCTAAGGGAGAGCTGACCTAATAGTGGCATTCTGAGCCACACATTTTAGCCTTAGGGTTGAAGTCTAATACGAATGACAGAACTTCTCTGCTGGCTACATTTCTCTACACTATGGGGACAGGGCAGTGGGGGGGATAGAAGCTTCTATTTAAACATATGTGATTTTGGCTGCTCTAATGGAAGCTTGATTGTACACTAGGAGATGAAGATGTAATCTTGGGTGTCTCTGCTACACTTATTTTTAATAGATGAAGAAATGGAGACCCAGGATCAATAAAGGACTGGCTCATAACTGCAGAGTGAGCAAAACTAGAGTTAAAATTCCTAATTAAATGACCTCTCCAACTCCCGTTTTTCATATCGCTCATGACCAGGGTACCCAATAATATTGAATAACTAAGCAGAGAGGCCCAGAGGAGCAGGAGTGCAGGAAGTCTTTACAGTGAGAGAGATTGCAAACGTAACAACTGGTATCAATTATCCTGTCCCAGATGCAGAGATGAATATAGAGACATAATTTGAGCTTCATGAACTGACAATCAAGGTAAGACTGAGAAATTGCCGGGGTAAAAAGTACTCAGCGGAGGATGAATGATTTACACAACACTGACGTGGTTGGCAGCTTCTTTCAATTTTCATTGTTATGTCCCAGAAGCCCCATTCACTGCCTTTTTGGAATGGCTTCATTAAGCAAGTGAAATTTGAAGAGGGATCTGAGAGAGTTGAAATAGCGTTCATGGCTAATGGGCGAGGGAAAACTGGCTAAGAACCGACTTCATAAATCATGCAGTATCTTGTTTAAGACATTTCCTAAAATGCTTGTGGGTGTGGTGAAGATATAAAGATTTTTAAGGCAGTGTTTGTGGATGTAAAGAATGTATCATTTTTGTGGAGCTGCAAGACCAACATTAGAAACATTGATACAATTTTATACCTAGGAAGGAGGTAGATAATTTCACAGGGAGCACCCAACTTAAAAGGTGCTGGGGTGCTTTGAGAAATAGGATCTCAGGAACCCAACGTTATGTAGATAATGGCCTAATGATTCTTCTTTTCATTGGGAGTTATTAATGATCATGGTTTTTTTTTATCGTTTGCTCTTTTAATGTCTTGGGGAGATTATTCAGGCTCTCCTTGAAGTCTTGTGTTTTTGTGGATTAGGGTGGAAGTATTTTGGGGATATGAAACTACCTACAGAGAAAATGGGAACTTTGAGAAGGTGGTGGCTTTTGGTAGGTATTGAGAAACCTTAGGTGTCAGATATAAAACTGAGATGGGAAAGGTTGTGTTTGGCAGGGATTCATCAGGTGTTTTCTCCTGGACCAAAAAAGGAGGGAGCCAAGGCTCTTAGATGAGGTGTGAATCAGTATGGCCCAAAGAAATCCCTGGGTGACACTCAGAAACTTTCCATATCTCTGGTACTAAGATTTCATTTTTTTTGTAACAAAGATTTAATTGTGACAAAAATGCTCCTTGCATGTAACTTCCCTTTAAATAATTTTCAAGCACACAGTTTAGCAGTGTGATGGTCATGGTGCCATGCGAGAAGCTTTCTGTACTTTCATATCCTGTGAAATTACTGTGTACCCCTTTAAACAGCAACTCTACTTGTCTTACTCTCCATAGCCTGGACAGCTCTCTAGGAACTTTCTGGTTTTACCAACCTGACTATTCTAGATATGTCTTGTAAATGGAAAGTTATAGTAGATGTCTTTTAAAAATATATTTTTTGAGAATATAATTTAATTACAATATATCTTGTCCCCTTCTTCCTTCCAAACCCTCTTATATAGGATATTAGTCTCCTTATTTACCAAGAAAGAATGCAAGAGCTGCTAACTCATGCCACCATGTATAAACACATGGTTTTCTTACTTTACTCTCTCCTTCAAATTCATGACTTCACTTTTAACTAAGTTTTAAGATATACATATATGTATATATTTGCATATAATTTGCATATGTAACGGTTCAGTCCATATAATGCTAACTGTATAGATATTTTCAGGGCCGACCATTTGGTATTGGACAAACAATGGCTGCGCTCTTCACAGGAGGAAGTAACCTCTTCCTTTCCCAGGTTTTCTCAGTTGCCTAGAGTTCCTCGTCTAGAGTTGAGGCCTTGTGGACTTTTCCTTGTGCAGTTCAGCATGTTCATTTATGTTATCCTTGTTCAGCTGATGTTTTGACATTTGTGCTGGTGAGGAATTTGGGCTGCAGCTTCTGATATTGTTAGGAGACAATCTCACATCAAACACAATCTTTCTGCCTCCTCCTCCACCGCTTCCACAATGTTCTTTGAGTCTTGGGTTCAGGAATGTTTTATAGACATATCCATTCTGGCTGTTATGGTTTTCTGTAGTGGCCTCTGTCTGCTGCAAGGAGAAATTTCCTCAATGAGGGGTAAAGATCACATACATCCTTAACATTTAATTGTGATAAAGAATATATCAGAATCTCCTTTTAAAACCTTATTAATATTCCACTGAATCTGTCTTGGTTATTTTGCCCATTGCTATAACCAAATGCCTGAGACGGAGTAATGTGGGAAGAAAGGGTTTATTTTTAATTATAGTTCAAAATGATGTTGGCTATCATGGTCAGGGAAGGTATGACTGTAGTGGGGAAAGAGTCTGGCTGCATTGCAGCAAATGAACCGAAAGTGGATCCAAGCAACAAGGCCCACCCCAGAGACTCACTTCCTCAAGAGATCTTCCTAAAGTTCCCACACTTCCAGACAAAGAGTGGCACCAGTTGGTGAACAAATAGTCAATTATGTGAGGCTATGGAGGACATTGTACATTCAAACCACAAAAGTATGTTCAGACATTTTGTTTACCTATTCTTTTCTTGATGGACTCATAATTTGCTTTCACCTGTCGGCTCTTTTAAATAATGCTGCCATACACCTAGAGGTGAGATGGCTCTATCCTGTGGTGATTATGTCCTTAATTAATAAAAAACTGCTGTCATTTTTGATAGCTGTGCACCATTTTCACACCCACCTATTATGTATGAAGATTCAGTCTCTTCATTTCCGAGCCAAACTTGCTAGTTTCTGTTTCTTGGTTTCTACTTCTTTTTGTTTTTTTGACAATGGCCATCATACTGAGGGTGTAATCACCTCTCATTCTATTAGTGTAACAATCATCAACTGTTAGGTATCTTTTCATATGCTGTTGGTCATTTTACATGTTGAGACCTACCCATTTAAATCCTTTCCTGATTGTAATCTTTGTTGTTAAATTATAGGGATATTTTTCATGTGTTGTAGATATGCTTCCTGTTTTTTTATTTAATATACTATCACTGTGGGTCAATTTCCCACATAGCTGATTGTGTCCTTTGATGTGCAGGCATTTCAACTTTATGTAGTCTTATTAACATTACTTGGCTACCTGTGGTTTAAATGTTGTAGCAAAAAAAAACCTCATTATTAAATAGGAAAGGATTTAACTTGAATTTGAACAGAACATTTTTTTTTAATTTGAACAGATTTTAAATATAGTTTTCAGTATTGTATTTATATATTTAGACTATTTTGAATGTATTTTCATTGCATAATGTATCTGCCCAAATTCACTCATTTTTGTAATATCTTATTTCCCAGAACCACTAGTTGAAGAAAATTATTTTTCTTCTACTTGTGTCTCACCATTGTTGAAAGCTGTTTGACCTTATATTGTGAGGGTTTCCTTTTGACCTTCTTATTCTATTCTATTGGCATATATATATATATATGTTATAAAGCATAAAGTATTTCCATATATTTCCATTTTTATGCTTTGACTTATTGAAACTCTGTTGAAAGTTTTGAAATTAAAAAGTAGCTGCAAAAGTTATTTATTTCTTTCAAAATTGCTTATTGTGTATGTGTGTGTGTATGTATGTGTGTGTATGTATTGTGTATGTATGTGTGTGTATGTATTGTGTATGTATGTGTGTGTATGTATTGTGTATGTATGTGTGTGTGCCTGAGAATGCTAGTGTTCATGTGCCACAGTGTAGGGACGGAGGACAGAAAACAACTTTAGGGAGTTGGTTCTTCCCTTCCACTTTGTCTAGGTAGGGTCTCTTTTGTTTCTGCTGTTGTATTCTCATTGATAACTGGTCTGTAAAAATTCATGGGACACACTCTCTTTGTCTTCCATCATGGCACAGGAGGGCTGGTATTACAGACATGCACCAACATGTCAAACATTTTGCATGCATTCCAGGCATAAAGTTGAGATCATGAGGCTTGTCCAGCAGATGCTTTTTCCTGTTGAGCCCTTTTCCCATGCACAAGAAAATATTTTTGAGATTGTTTTACAGAACTAATTTATAGATATTAGAATAAGTATTTAGGAAGCAGTTTGATAATTCATCAAAACAAAATAGTCAATTCCTCACAAGGGTCTGTGAACTCTGCAGCAACAAGCCATTGACTAGACTTAAAGAGCCAGCAATGAATTCCCTACTGTGGGGATGGAATCAGAAATCAGTTGGTTGCTCCCATATCAGTCATGCCACTATCTCATCAGAGGGCATATAACTGTCTTACACGTTTTATATACCACAGAATCCATAGCTGTGTAAAGCTATGGATGACATTTCTCCTCCAGCATCCTGAATCATACCTTCTGCCAGCAGGAAGGATCAAAGCTAGGACTGACCCCTTCAGCTTAATTTTTCTATGTCTTATGACCTAAGAGTGTGATATCAAACAATAGAGTCGGGCTATACATTGCTGCTGGGTGGCCATGAACAATGACAATCGACAGTACTGTTTTAGCAGTTTTTAATGCAGAAATCTGCACCTGGCCCGAATACTGAGAACAAGTGTTGGTGAAAAGCTTGACTCTAAATGGGGCAGTTATATCACCATTTCCAAAGTTTGGGGACCATCATGGAAGGGGGGGAAGAAAAACATAAGAGTCAGAGGATTAGGAAGTCTGTAGCAAAAGATGTTTTCTGGACATGATAGCCATTGCACGTATGGACTCAGGCACTTGTGGTTTCCAGCACATGGTTGGTCCACATTTTATCATGGATGGATGAAGGCTCATGTGGTCCTACCACTTTTCAAATCATTGTTGGCAGCTAATGGTTTTTGAGGATTGTGGGTGTCATTTTTTCTTCAGTCACAGTCATGGATGAGTGGCCCTTACTTCAGGAAATAACCTCTTACCCATTCTCTGGCAAGAAACTAATTAAATTTAGTGACCACATACAAAAAGATTTTATGAAATTAGGAGAAGAATGTTTTGAGAAGAAGGTTCCCAGTAGGGGTGGGATAGATATTAGAGAGGGAAATTGGGATTGAAAATGATTAAAATTATATATATAAATTATATATATATATATATAAAACTGCTATAAACCAAAAAAATTAAAAAGATTGCTCTGACTATTTGAAATATCGTAAGATTCCATGTGAATTGTAAACAGAATTTTAAACATCTGTAAAAATCTTCATTGGGATTTTTTGATAAGACTTTTGGGTCTGCAGGGGTCACCACCACCCAGGAGCTGCCAGTTTGTCCAGGGCCTGAATCTGTGATAGACACAGATGCTCCCACCCCCAGACTTTTGGGCCTGTGGGGTCACAGCCAACCAGGAACTCTCCTGGCTTCTCTGCTACCTTTTGTGCATCATACCACGTGCTGCCCAAGGTCTCTAGGCACAGGCGTGGAAGAGAGGAAAAGCAATACCTCCATGCTATCCCTGTGGCTGGGGCATGGTGGTCTGACACCTGAGACCATGGGGACATCTGGGCCTTGCCTGCTGCCTAGGATCATGTCTGAGTCTGTGGACCAACCACAGCCAGGGTCTGTATTGATGTCCATGGCCCATGTTGTCACCAAAGGTCACATAGATGACCGGGGTCTGGGTTATAACTTGTGGCCATGAGGGTATCCAAAGGCCATGCTGCATCAGGGACATCTTGATCTGAATAGCCTCCTTTGTCACCCAGGTTGATGGTATCATCCAGCCCAGGGCTGCTGCAGAGGGTCATATTTGAGTCTATGGCTCTACAGTAGCCAGAGTCTGAGTTGACATCCAGCCTTCTCTTGCCACTGAGGGCCAGGTGGATGACCAGAGTCTGGTGGGCCACCTTGGACCATGTCACTGTCTGAGGACCATGCTGTGCCTGAGGCCCTGTTGATCTGGGTGGCCAGTGCTGTCACCTGGTGCCATGGAGGGAGACGTTGGGGCATGGGTCACTGCCTAGGGCCATGTCTAAGTTTGTGGCCCAATGGAGACCAGGGTCTGGGGTGGTGTCTGTACCCCCAGTTGCCACCAAGGGCTCTGTGGATGCCCTGGGTTTGGTCAGTCACCTGTGATCATGTTGATACCCAGGAGCCATGCTGCTGTATGGGCTGTGACAATCTGAGGGGACCTGTGCTCATCCCAGGACCATGGTGGTATCTGGACCCAAGCTGCTGTTGAGGGCCATGTCTGGGTCCATGGTACTGCTGTAACTGGAGTCTGTGGTGATGATGTCCATGGCCCTGTGTAGCACAGGAACTATTAGAAACATGCTGTCCTGAGTCAATCCGGCCCTTCCCTGGCCTGGTATGACTGATCTTGCCCCTCCATGGATCAGGCAAGCTGGTCCTACCTTTCAGGGAAGATCTCCACCTCCTGCACTCTGGAAAGATGGCTCCACCCCTTACCATAGGCATGTACCTCACCTAGGAAGCACACTAAAGCTAACCCTCTGTTTAGGACACAGAAGGAGAGATGATCCAAATCCCCTGTCTGCCATGTGGTAGCATGGGTGAGGGAAAGAAGTCCTACCCCTTCACTCATTACCACCTACTGGCCTGGGGTCACAAGAGTAGGAGTGCTAACCCTGATACCCACTGGCTGCATCCTCTGCTTCCTGACTATTCAGAATGCTAGAACTGACCCTGTTTTCAGGGAGGCAGGCAATCCAACCCTAAGGTTGTAAAAGCAACAAAGCTGGCCACCCCCCCACTAGTCATGCAGTGACATGGGTGAGGGAAAGATGCCCTCCCTCCTCTGCACCTTGCTACCTGTGGTGGGCCAGAGAACTGCCCCAGGATCAGGAGGGAGAACCAGTTCAACTCTACGCCTGCTACAAAGCACAGGAGAGCAGGCTCTGCACTCCACCTAGGCAGCACACTAGAGCTGACCCAGTTGTTGTGGTCACAGTTGAACCAGTTTGAGGGTGTGAGAGCAGGGGAGCTGGTCCCACCCCCATGTATAAAAGCATTGGGGAGAGGGCCCTACACCTTGCCTGAACAAAATAGTAGAGCTAGTTGGTCCTGGTTATATGAATGAGGGGGACCTGGATCGGAGGGCCTGAAAGTAGGGACACCGCTCCGCTTCTTGCTATAGGCAGCATTGGGTCAGTTAGACAAGGCAGTGCTGGAGAACTCATCTGGATAGTAAAAGCTATTAAGCTGACCTACCCAGCTACCACCTAGGCCCAGAACCAGTGCTATGAGTTGGTACACCCCAACATCCATGATGTGGGAGGTCCTTCTGTCTATGTGCTGCTTTCATTGGTTAATGAATAAAAAAATCTGCCTTGGCCTGTTGATAGGGCAGAACTTAGGTAGGCAGGGAAAACTAAACTGAATGCTGGGAGGAAGAAGGGGGTGTCAGAGGGAGACACTATGGATCCGAGGCTGGAGATAGACATGCTGAAACTTTGCTGGTAGGTCACAACCTCGTGGTGATACACAGATTAATGGAGAGGGGTTAAATGAATATGTAAGACTTAGCCAATAAGAAGCTAGAGCTAATGAGCCAAGCAGTGATTTAATTAATACAGTTTCTGTGTGATTATTTCATGTCTAAGCTAGCTGGGTAGCCAGGAATGAACAAGCAACCTCCCTCCAACAAATTGGCATGCCAACATTGTGGACTAAATCCATGTAAAACCTGGGAGTGATTGAAAAGAAATTTTAGACACAAGAAAAAGTTTAGCCACATTTATTTTTCAGCTGGCAGCTCTTTTAAGAGTGGTTTTCCTGATTCAGCTGTAGCAAAAGAAAAAAAGCCATGCCACTTTGAAATGCTGGTTTTCTGGTTTGTGCTCCTGCATGAACTCTGACTCTTAAAGGCAGGGTGTCTGGCTATAGAGCATTTGAATAGGATTTGTGAGCAGACTGCTGCAACTTGCTTAATGGTGACATGGACTGGCAGTGTGCATGACTCTCAGAGGTGCAAGTGGCTCTGCCATGCTGGACTGGGAGGGCCAAGCAGGAAGTACTGTATGTACCATATTAATGGTGCGGCTTAAGTTTTAAGAAGTGCTAAGCATTTTAAAAAGAGCTCCTGGACAGTAAAGAATTACAGATATGCAATAAAGACAAATCCAGTTGAGTCATAGTGTTGGATAAATGTACATAGGTTTGGGAGAGAGAAGAAAAAGAGGATAGAGAGTTAGAAAAGAAGTAAATTGTTTTTAAAAAGTCTTTAAAGCGACAGTACAGACAGTCATAGATTAAAAGGAATAAAGAAAAATAAGCCACATAGCGATGGACCATACACAGAGAGTATGGATTAAATATATTATTGTGTTTTCTTTGAATTTTTTGACTGTGAATGAGCTAAGTACAGAGAGATGTTTCATTGTATGGGCTGCTAAGCTAAACCAGCATGATTATTATAAAGGCATCATGACTTCCAAATCTGGCTCTCAGGATATGTTGCTTTGGAAGAGAGGTTCTTTTTTGTTTCCACAGAGGATGAGAACCTGTGGATTCATTCCAGGCTAATATGGTTTGATAGAGCACAACCCCCTGAAAGATAGCTGTGAACACCCTCAAAAAATTACTTCACCCAACTGCTGACTTAGATGAACCTAGCACACAGATACACCATGAAAGACCTGATTAACAGCGCCCCCAAACATCAGGAAGCAGTATGGACAAAACTACGCCCATATTCCCAAATATTGTTTGTAAATGCTTCTTTACATTTAAAGGGGGATATGCTATAGATATGATTAATTTGCTTTGGTATGGATCTTGGTTTATTGATACAAATTTAACACAAATTTTGTTATACTGTATATGTATATTTCTGCCCTTGATTAAGGTATTGTGCTTGTGTAGTTCATTTAAAAATGTAATGTATAATTAAGAAATATAGGTTAATAGATAGCCATCTATAATAGTCAAGATTATAGTCATGTTAGTTAGATTTTCTAGATATATAGAGCTATATTTCAGTTAGTTAGGTATTCTTCAAATCTTTCAGAGACCTTCAGAATATGGCATTTAAATGTTTTAAAAATTTAGAACTTTTCATTATAGTGAGACACATATGCCCCAGGCAGCAGCAATCTACATCAAGGGAAAGATGGGCATCAAAGAGGCTCCTTGTGGAGTTTGTTAAATGAACTGGATATGCAGGATCCACAGAGAAATGACTGTTGAACTTGTCTAAAGGTAAGATGGTCCTTTGGGGTTCCTGCTTCATGAAAGTCTGCCAGACATTCTTCAGGACACAGAAAAATGACTGATAACTGCCAACATAGGCTAAACTTTAAAATTTCCTGCATCATGAAAGAGTCTTCTGGATGCTATAGGCCTGTAGGCTGAAGATGGATGTCCCAACAGTACAGAGGAACTTTGGGTGACTATCCAGACAGCGAGATGTCTCTGTCATTTCTAGAGTTTTGGAAGTTGCTTATGATGCACTTCTTGTTTAGTTAGGTAATATTATATCTTTCTGGAGTCTTTGATGGAGTGGAAGAATTTATAGTGATAATTATAATTTTCCTTAGTTATGATAAAAGATAAAGTAAATATAAATATTATACTGTAATTCTTGCTTGATACCTGTTTTGTTATATGTAATTTTATTATGTTAAAGTTAATACCTTCCTTTTTTATTTAAACAGAAAAGGGGAAATGATGTGGGAGTTCCTTCTGTTATGCATTGCTTTTATTGGTTAATGAATAAAGAAATTGCCTTGGACGGTTAATAGAGCAGAGCTTAGGTAGGCAGGGAAGGAAGAAGGGCAGAGTCAGAGGGAGATGCCATGGATCTCCTGCCAGAGATAGACATGCTGAAACTTTGCTGGTAGGCCATGACCTTGTGGTAATACACAGATTAATGGAGATGGGTTAAATTAATATGTAAGAGTTAGCCAATAAGAAGCTAGAGCTAATGGGCCAAGCAGTGATTTTATTAATACAGTTTTTGTGTGATTATTTTGGGTCTAAGCTAGCCATGTAGCAAGGAACAAACAAGCGACCCTTCCTATAACACATCCACCAAACTTATGAACTGTTGGAGCATGTGAAGGCGATGAACCTATCCAAAAGAGCAGGGTCTCTATGACACAGGACATCAGGATATCCAAGAGGTGCTCCAGCAAGAGCCCATTATCGGTGGTGTACCAGAAACCAGAGGCCTCCAGCTAGACTAATAGGCAATGACCTCTTGTAGATAATCATGAGTGGCCTAAACTATATGTCTCAAGGGGCCATACAACATCTTCTATGATAAGGCTCTTCTTTTGTTTGTTTGTTTTTGTTTTGTTTTAGTTTATTTTTTCATTTACATTTAGTTTTATTAAGGGGATAGGTTGCAAGGCCAGAGGGAAGACGTGAGGGGACAGGGAGATAAGTGGAATTGAAATGCATGATGTGAAATCCATAAAGAATCAATAAAAGTAAAGAAAAAAGAATTGATTAATTCTTAAAATTCATTTTGGGCCATGTATGCATTTGAGTGATATTGGATCTTCTATATCTTCTTATATATGAGCATGTGTAACATGAGGGCCTGCTTGTTGGGGTTTCTGTCCTGCCCAGTTCCCATAGTCATTAGGTCCCAAAGAATCACACAGAAGTTCTACATAAGTTATAAAACTGATTGGCCCATTAGCTCAGGCTTCTTATTCACTCTTATAACTTATATTAACCCATTATTCTTATCTATGTTAGCCACATGGCTCAGTACCTTTCTCAGTGGGGCAGGTCACATTCTGCTTTTTCTGTGTCTGGACAGGACTGCAGGAAAAGCTTCCTTCCCAGAATTCTCCTGTTCTCATTGCCCTGCCTCTACTTCCTGTCTGGTTTTCCTGCCTATACTTCCTGCCTGGCTACTGGCCAATCAGCATTTATTTAAAAAATAATTGACAGAATACAAAATTGTACTGCACCAAGCATGGAATAATTTCCATTCTTTTGTGTCTTTAGTTTCTTTTAGTCTACTGTGGTTTTCAGTCTACAAGTCTTTTAGATCTTTTATTAATTTTATTCTCCAGTATGTTCCTCTTGGATGTTATCATAACTGGATCTGTTCTCTTAATTTATGTTTTGGATTGCTCGATGTTGAAGTATAGCATCCTGTATGTAGATCCACCTATATGTGGATCTTGTATCTGAAGTTGTCATTTCTGGCAGTTTAAGATATTTAAAGTATTCTATACATTGTCTGTAGCAAGGAGATAATTTTAATTCTGTTTTTTCTTGAGTGTTTTTCTTTTCTCATTTAATTTTTCTGCCTAAGATTTCCATTAGTATATGACATAACTGGATAAAATAGCTGTCCTTATCTTTTCCCTTACCTTAGAGGCAACATTTTTAGTACTTTAAATTACATTGAAAGTTTTCTCTTGAAGCTGTTTCTTATTTTCTACTTGGCTTTATGTTGAAAGAATTTATTTTGAAGCAAAATGGTCTTATCTATTAAGACAGTAAAAGTTATATTGGAATGCACCCAGAAAAAACTAAATATCCTCAATGTTATCTCATATCACTTGAACAAAGGTCCAGAAGTTAGGCATGACTGTCAGATGGCTGATGACAAAGAGGCAGAGTCTCATTATGGAAAGTTTGAGCAACTCTACTGTCCCTTGAATACACCTTGAGGTTGAACAGTTCCTTGCAACTGTCAATTCACATTGCAAGCAACTTTTATTGTCACCATCCCCACACCTTTTGTAGTGTGTTCTCTTTTCTTTGTCTCCCAACATGGGTGTCTATCCTTTTTCCTCTCTCCCCTTTCGAGCTTCCTCTGACTAAAAATTCAAAGAAACCTCGGCTCTAGTGCTGAGACTGTGCTTCATTCTCAAATGTTCTTAACTGTACAAGCAACATTATAACCATGTTTCACAAATTGATAAGAGTGGATCCCCCAAGAGAACATTTACTAGAAGTTCAGTCTTCAAGGTGGCATTTTGACAAGTGGTGGAATCTTGAAGGAGTTTGGCTGAAGATAAGGTGGTTAAGGTATTGTGATTACTGCCCTCAGAAGGAATTAAAGCATGTGTAAGTCCCCTCAGTTCTGGAGGGAGTAAGTTGCCATTAAAAGACACCACTCAAAGGCAGGCCTAAGAGACTACATGGGTGTAACCTCCCTACATTTCTAGGAGACATAAAATAAGAGAAAACTTCCAGTTCTTCTGGTTCTCCAAATCTTTCTGCCAACTCGTCCTCAATGATCCCTGAGCCTTAGGTGCAGGAATTGTGTTGTCAGTGTATACAAATTAATATAAAAATTAGCAAATACTAATTAACAGATTAATATTAGTAATATGGCAGCACCATTTCCTACCTGGTCCCTGGATTCCTTTCTCGCCACATAATCTGTTCTGAATTTGCTCCTGTCATTATAAAGACATCCACTATTGAGTGTCAGCAGAGCAGCTGAAATAGAATGCCTTCCTTGTTCTTGAGCCTCTAAAAAGTGGGAGCTCAGCAAGCTTGTCTTTTTCATGTATTACATGTAAAACAGATTGATAGAACTGTTCATATTCTCAAAAGGTTTTTCACATAACTGAAGCATTTTGCGTCAAATGGATAAATACTGTTATAATTAATATATATATTCAAAATATCAAATAACAAGGCTCTTCTGAAAATGCTCAGATCATTGAGTATCTTTATTGATATAATTTAAGGCCAGTTTTGTTATATGTATATGTATTTTGATCTTGATTAAGGTATTGTGATTGTGTAGTTCATTTAAAAATGTAATGTATAATTGAAAATATAGGTTAATAGATAATCATCTATAATATTCAAGTTTGTAGTCAAGTTAGTTATATTTTCTAGATGTACATAGATATATTTCAGATAGGCATTCTTCATATCTTTCAAAGACTAAAGAATATAACATTTAAGATGTTTTAATAACTTAGGGCTTTTCATGACAATGAGACACATCTGCTCCTGGCAGCACCAATCTACTTCAAGAGGAAGATGGGCATCAAAGAGGCTCCTTAGGGAGTTGGTTAGCCATTTGGGCAAGAAACTGCTCTTGCCTGGACTGTTGCAGAAACTGGACACAAAGAACCCACAGAGAGAGGACTGCTAAACTTGCCAAAAGGTGAAATGATCCTTCAGGGTTCCTGATTCATAAAAGAGTCTGTGAGACATTTTACAGGATACAAAAAAAGTAATTAAATTGTCTTTAAAATTTCCTGCTTTATGGAAAAGTCTGCTGGATACTATGGGCCTGTAGGCTAAATATGGATGCCCCAATAGTATAAAAAGACTTTAGATGACTGTCCAGACAGCAAGATGTCACTGTCATTTCTAGAGTTTTAAAAGTTGCTTCCAATGCACTTCCTGTTTATTTAGGTAATATTATATTCTTCTAAAGTTTTTAATAGAGTTAAAGAATTTATAGATATAGTTTTCCTTAGTTATGATAAAAGATAAAGTAGATATAAATATTGTAACTGTAATTCTTGCTTGATAACTGTTTTGTTATATGTAATTTTACTATGTTAAAGTTAAAGCCTTCCTTTTTGTTTAAACAGAAAAATGGGAAATGGGGTAGGAAGTTCTTCTGTCTACGTGTTGCTTTCATTGGTTGAATAAAGAAACTGCTTTGGCCTTTTGATAGGGCAGAACTTAGATAGGTGGGGAAGACCGAACTGGATGCTGGGAAGAAGGGCAGTGTGGCAGGTGCCATGAAGCTCCTGCCTGAGACTGACGCTGGTTAAAATCTTTCCTGGTAAGCCACAACCTCATGGTGAACACAGATTAATAGAAATGGGTTAGATCAAGATGTGAGAGTTAGCCAATAGGAGGCTAGATCTAATGGCCAGGCAGTAATTTAATTAATACAGTTTCTGTGTGATTATTTCAGGGGTTAAGCTAGCCAGGTGGTGGGACACAGCCCATTCCTCCTACGACAGAGTATATACTTCTTTGTCTTTTATTTTTAAATTCCATATATGTGTAATATATTATATAATTTCCCCTTCTTTTCTCCCTCCAATCCCTCTGTGTTCACCTTCTTCCTTTTGGACCCACTGACTCTTTCCTTTAGTTATATATAATTCTCTTATACATATATACATGTACATACATTTAGTATTATTCACATATATGTATGTATCCATATATATGTTTGCATACACATATGTGTGTGTATTTTTTATAAAGTTGACTACTTGGTATTGGATAACCAATCAGAGGATTCACCCATGAGGAAAACCTCTTATCCATTTCTCAACAGCTATTAATTGCCTGTAGCTCCTCATCAATGGATGGTGCCTTCTGAGATTTGCCCCATCCACATTGGTATGTCAATTGGTATTGTCATTTCTCAGGTATTGTTTAAGCAGCCCCATTGTCTGGATTTGAGAGGTGCAGCTTTCCTGTTGAGTGCAGGAAACACAGTCTTTTGGCTCTTCAGTCTTTCCATGCCCTCTTCTTTAATGTTCCTTGAGCTCTAATGGTCATGTTGTAGATGCATCAGATGGGGCGAGGTGCCCCACAGTCAGTTGTTCTCTGCACTTGGCACTTTCTGGATGGCCTGTGTCTGCTGCAAATACAGGTTTCCTCGATGAGGGGAGGGAGCTACACTTATCTGCAGATATAAGGGTAAGTATTAAGAAATACATGTAATTTCATTAGAACTTTACTTGCAGTTAGTTTTTTTAAATCTATAATAATTGTGAGAAAATTGTGTCTACTTAATCATTTTTGAGTTTTTTTAAATCTAGGTACTGCCTATATATGTATAAGGTCACCAGAGAACATATGAACTTTTAAACAATATATTAAAATAATGTGAAATTGCAGTATTGTAATGTAGTTATTTCCCAAGTAATGGTTTTGATAACATGTTGGCTACAACATTTTCTTAATTATATATATGATATATTTATATTTTACTATATATTTTAAACTATGCATAAAAGGGATTATTAAAAATTGGCAGTGGTAATATCATAGCTACCTAAATGAATGTACTGTCCAAGAGAACACTATGTTTGTTCAAACTTTAGCATTCTCTGACATGATACTTGACTTCCTAAATTAAAATGCTTATACTCAAGCATGCATATGCTTATACACACGTGGAATTGGTAGTTATACATTGCTTAACACAAATTATGAAAACAAGAATATCAGCAAAATGCTCTTTAATAAGATTAAACATTTAAAGAAAAAAACTACAACAGTCTTTGGCCCTAGATTGGTTTTCTTCGGAAATAAAAGAAAATAGCAGCTATAACAAATAACATTCACTTCACACTGGCTACATAGACAGCAACAGAGACTTTCCATCACATGGTGGCTTATAATAAAGAAGAATTGCTCTGTGGGATATAGACTTTTATAAATAAGAGGAGAAAGTCCTCAACAGCCATGTCTGACAATGGGAATCATTTCTAAGGCATTCTTTCAAGCTTTCTGAATGAAAAGAAAATGCTATTAGAGGATGTTTATTTTTATTATCTTTCAAATTTACTGTGAGTTGAGAACCATAGAACAAAGAATTCTCTCAAGCTCCCCACTGAAGGGACTGTTGACAGAGGCTGCTAGTTCATTTCCTGACCACTTTGACTAGAAATAACCACACAGAAACTGTATTAATTAAATCACTGCTTGGCCTAATAGCTCTAGCTTCTTATTGGCTACCTCTTACATCTTAAACTAATCCATCTTCATTAATCTGTGTATTTCCACATGGCTGTGGCTTACCAGCATGGTTCTGTCATGTTTGTCTCTGGTGGTGGCTACATGGCTTCTCCCTGTCTCCACCTTCTTTCTTCCAGCATTCAGTTTTGTTTTTCCTACCTAGTTCTATTTTGCCCTGTCACAAGCCAAAGCAGCTTCTTTAATCATTAACCAATCAAAGCAACACATATACAGAAGGACTTTCCACACCAAGGGACATTGTTGAGAGATGTTAGAAATTTAGTAGTTAACTTCGTCATATTGTGAGGGGTAGAAGATTTGGTGTTTCCAAAATATTCAAGATTTATTTTGGCCCCAATACACTCTCTGTGTTTTTTTATGCAGTAGTAAAATATGTGAGCAGTGTGCTGGGGAAGTCACACAGATTCTTGTCTATCTGGGATGTGCTACCAATCATTGCCACACAACTGCAGTGTAGAGTCATTTGAACATAAGCAGAGGAATGGAATTGTAATTGGGAAAGGGGGCTGGGGAACCAGTTTTATATGCTCTAAAAGTAGAAGACAGAAGAAAACTCTATGGGTGTCTCAAATAGTTTTTAATCAATAGCCCAAGTTAATGTATTGAGACATCAGAATTGCCTGTGAATCACTGGGATTCTTCATCTTTATAGGCTCTCTTTCCTACTATTAGAATGACTGTGTGATTTTTGGATAATGTGTGCCCCCAGTTTCTGCTGTTTCCAAGAGAAAAAGACTGTGTCACACTCATTTTCAACACATTGGAGAGTTGTGACCCCACGGAACTCTAGGGACACTAATATTAAGGTATATTGGATTATGGTTAAAAAAAAAGCAGTAATGAAAATGTCATAGTGGGATTATGGAGTTTGATTTGAATCAAGCATAGCACCTGGTGTTCTTATGTTCTAAAAATTGCCTTTGGTCTTGTCCAGATCGGATTTACTTCTGGTGTTTCATGCTCACTTCTGTGCCATCACACTCCCAACATCATGGATGCCAATTCTACACTTCATTTCATTAAAAAATGAAGATAGATTTCAAAAAGGATCCCCAGAATGATGATGGGGCTGAGAGTAGAGTTTAACTCTTAAATGATCTCTACGTTCTCATAGTAAAACAGCTGTTATTTCCAGTACTTGCTATGCTGTTTTTCAAGCATAATGAATAGGTTGCCTTCAACAGCAGGTGTTGTACAGATGAGTACAATGTCTCATGCAGTCTGATTCCAAATCCTTGCTTTTACTCTCACCCGAGCCCCTACTATTTGGTATTGACTTCTTGGAAATGAAGCAATAGTAGAATTTTTTTTTTTGGATTAAAAGTGAGTTTTTTTATTTCTTAGCAGTAGTTCATACCTAGATGTGATTTTTGGTTCCAAGATGCCTTTGACAACATTTTAAAACAGCTCTGGTTTCATGACTTTGGGGAAAGTGCCACATGGGTAGAGGCCAAGATGTTTCTGAACACTGTATAATGCCTGAGAAAGTGTGTTCCCCAAAGAATTGTATAGCTCCAGATGTCAGTAGTGAGGAAGTAGAAAAAAATGTGATTTAAAGTCATTTTTTTAAAAGCATATTTTATGGTTAGAAAGGTTGGTTTGGCAGTTTTAGCTAAATACATTTTAAGATCCATCTGTGACTGGGTAGAATTTTAGGAGAGGAAACATAAAATTAATCTTATTCTATGATTCCCTAAGTCCCTAGCTCTGTTACATATGTTGGCACATATGAACTGCCTGGGCAGAGAGTATCTTCTAGGGTTTCTCCCCGCCTAGAAGGGATCAGGATAAGAGTGGTCATCAAGGTGGACACTAATTCTATCCAGATTATCTGATTGATCAGTAAATTAGACAATTATGAGGGAGGTATCAGATTAGAGTACTGACCCACCCAACTCTCCATTAGCTGCAGCTGCGATATCACCAAGGCCCCTAACATTATTTGTGAAGTTTATCCCTTTTTGTTTTCCTAATGTCTTTCAAAGTCTAAAACCAAACTTGTAGTAGAGATCTGAAGCTCAGGCGAGCTCTGTGTTTCATTTATTTTCATAATAAGAAAGTCATGCAGGTTTGTTCACTGGAACAAATTACTCACTGATTGAATCAGGAAAGCCCAATATTACTTACAAACTTTTCTCCACTGGTACTCATAGCCAAGGAAAGATAGTTCTGGCATAATGCACTGGCATCCCAAATATTATAACATTAATTCAAGTAACCAGGCAGTAAGAAAAATATCCAGCAGGTGTGGGGCAGCATTGATGTTCTGTTCCTGGAGCTGATTAGCTATTTAAAATCCAGAACATCAGAGCAGCCCAGAGATGTGAAAGCAAATTAAACAGTAATTTTGTAAAAGAACTTGGAAAGGGAGAAGTGGTCAGCTATTGGCCAAGGAAATTTTTGACTTTGACAGTGAAATGGAAGAGGGAAAGAATGTATTTTCTTTAACATAATACAGTAAATCTGAATACAGTTCTTAATGGTGCTGTCCAAACTGCATTCATATTGTTGCTGTTGCCCCGAGAAGCATAAATGAATGCAAACATCTGTGCATAGCCCATGCATTTGTGTACGACATACTCATGCTGTAAAGTTTCTCATAAAACAAAGCAGCCTTGATATCACTTGGGCTTATTTTATAGCGCTGCCTGGGTTTGAGAATGCATAGAGGGTTATTATACACTCATAAATTCTGGCCAATTAGGCAGAGGAACATTCCAAGCAGAGTGCCACACATTCTCTCATTCTATCACCTTCGTTAGGTGCTGTTCTGTGGGAGGAGGATGAGCCCTCAGCAGAACTTTATGCACACCATGTTTTCTTGACAAGAAGAGCCTGCACATTTGTAGGAGTCTGGCTTGTTTAAATCCACCCTTTCAGATGAATTGGTGTCTTAGTCCCTGTGATTGCAAAAGACTGGAGCAGATTATGCAAATGTAGACTATAAGACATATTAGAGCAAATCTTAACACTCCATTGTTCTTGAATATTATGCTCTACTCTTTATAGCATTCAAAATTCTTGTTAAAAACTTACTGGTTTTGTTTTTAATCCTCCAATGGCTTCATACATGTGTCCAATACCTGTCTTGCTCCCATTATCCTCTCACCCCACCCCGTTCTCTCCTATTGAAAGCTGCCTTCTTTCCAACAGATTCCCTTCCTATGTTCATCTCTTGGTGTGAAAGACTAAGTGAATTTCATAAGGGTTGCTTGCATGAGTGTGAGTGAGAAGGTTTTACCTGGAGTGTGAGAAAATTATTATTGGAGAATTACTGGAGAAAACATCCCCCATTCCCAGTACCATTATAGCGACAATAGGCCCTCAAACAGGGACTAGGACCTCATGAGGTCTTGCACATCAATGGTAAAAATGTGTGACAAGACTTTTCCTTGAGAGATGCAACACCACATGTACTCCCCAGTTAGGGAGTTCATGACAGACTAAAGGTATAGATTCCACCAAAGTCCAGCTTGGTAAACCAATGAGATTTATAAAGAGCCTTGCCTGGAAAAAGCCCATTAGCCTTCCAACACAAATGGCAAGTGAATACATGAACCTTGGTTATGGTGTATATGACAGAAGCAAATGACATATAATTCCCAGGAATTGTTATAAGAGAAACTAAGAGTTAAGTTTTAAAAGTCTTAATATTTAAGGGATTTAATGTTTCCCAATTCTCAAGTCAAAGTTTCAAATGACTAGGAAGAGATACAAGCTTAAATATTAGGAGTTCTGACCACGAAATAGATTCAATCTACTTTCAGGTTAAGTGAGGCTACTACATTTTACTGCCTTTTTATGGGCACTGAAAAGGTTGCTGGTCTTTCTGCTGCACTATCTAAGCTTTTGGAATAGAACCATGTCAGATGCTTTTAATTAACTCTATGGTTAAGTGAACTGATGGCAGGTGAACTGCAGTCATATGTATCTCAATAAAGCTTTTATGAAAAAAATCGATTGATGCAATTTCTTCTTCCAAAGTATTTCCCAAATTAGGGAAGGAAGGAAGGCAGTAAGAAAGATGGCTTTACAATCTGAATCCCCCACTTTGAATGTAACTTTTATAATTGAACCTGTGGACTTTGTGCAATGACCTCTGAATTGTGGATGGGTAATCAGGTATGTCCAGTCTGTGGCCTGCTATCTGAATATGGCCCCAGAAAAATGTGGATGTGATCCAACATAAAATGTTAAACTTACTTAAAACATTATTATATATATACTTTTTTCCACAAATTGTACAGTTCATGAATATGACTTTATTGATGACAATGTCGTGTCTCACTATCCAAAAGTTGGACAGATCTGATAGGCCCTGGGTAAGGAAAAGACAGAGAAAAGAGGGACTGATTTCCTTTGGCTTTCTGCTTCATTGTTTTAGTTCAGACATTGCATCTTTTCACGCATTCAGACCAGATCTTCATTATCGGTCAATCTGATTCCTAGGGCTATGAAGGTGCACTGAGTCGTACCATCATCTTCCCTGGGGACCCAAGTTTACACAGTGGACTGGGAAGCTTGGCCTCCATACTAGCACACTTCCTTAGATCACTCTGTCTCTGTCTCCCCACACCATACCACACTGGCTGCTCCTGTGTCTCTGGAGGACTCTATAAGCATCTAAGACAGTGGTTCTCAACCTTCCTAATGCTTTGATAATCATAAAGTTATTTTCATTGCTACTTCATAACTATAATTTTGCTACTCTTATGAATTATAACGTAAATATCTGTGTTGTCCAATGGTCTTAGGTGAGCCCTGTGAAAGGACTGTTCAATCCTAAAGGGGTTGCGAGCCATAGGTTGAGAACCACTGACCTAAGATATCATTTTCTTCCATCTCCTACTTACACTGATGAAGATATATAGTCAGAAAAATGGGAGTCTATATCTTGTACACTGTTATACCTTGCATGCATACCTACTTCTCCAAATCACATCTGTGGTTTGATGCTATTTTAAAGCTAAAACACTACAAGGAAAGCAGAGGTAAAAGATGACAGCACGCAGACTAGAGACTAGGTGAGGGAAAGGAAGCAGAGCTTGCTCTCCATCCAGGAGAACTGAGTGTTGAGAGATGCTGATTTTCTCAATTCTGTATTTAATAAGTCTCTGTGTTCTAGCAGCAAGTGTTCAACAAGTCCACTTAACAGTTGTCGAAAACCCAAGGTACTTAATTCATTAAATATTCGTTTCTTTTTGGGTTTGACATTTTCATCAAATAGAAACTTTTCAGGCTAAATTATTGAGCTTGAAATAAAATTTTGTATGATTAAGCCTTTAAACATGAATGCTAATGCATTTCAAATAGCGAAGCAACCACAGGAAGAAAGCATTGCTTCATTTAAAGTGCCAATTAACAATTGAGAATTTCAAGAGTAACTTGTTTATTAGGCCCTAAAATGAAAATTAAAAAAAAAATGTAAGTGGAAGTTGTCACATCGTGAACTCGTAAATTATATATGACATAAAGATTTTCCTAAGAGGAGTACATGACCATGTCTTAAAACATTTCCATCACATTCATTCTATCAGTGCTTACTGGTGAGATTGTGTTCCTAACACTTGGAACAATTTGGGTTCATGAAGTGAAGAGGGGGATCAGAGGTGGCTGCAAGAATTCACTGGAAGATCTCTTTTTTTCTAGTCATTAAAATGCAACCTTTTAGATTGACCTTCATCTGTCTACAGTTTGAGTTTTTTATTCACCATTCCTGTTTCTGTTTTGGAAAATATAATTTCAGGAAAATAATTTGAGGACTGTTACTTAGTTTGGAATATGTATCTTAAATGTATTTTTAGTCATAATCCATGGTCCAAAATAGTTGTTTAATGAACAACTATTGAGTAAGTGTATTAATAAAAGATCCTCCCAAATGCTGCTTTGGCAAAGGAGAATGAGGATGTAAATGGACTATCTTTCTGTAGGTAAATATCTAAAACATTCTTGGTTTCTTTTTTTTTTTTAAATTCTCCTTTCATAACATTTGTAGAGTCTCTTGTGGCTGTGAAGCTTTTATGGGTCACTTGCCAGCCCGTATGGTCATTTGATAGGTAAGTCCATCTGCTGCTAACTTGACAGCTGTGATCAGCTGCAAATTTAACTCCAACATGCTTCCTGTATTTTATAATCTGTGCCTTTGAAGGATAAGAGATCTGTTTTATGTTTTTATGTTGAGTGCTAAATAAAGTCTTAGTCTTTATTATCAGTACAAATGATTATTACTTGAGAGCTAAATGTTCTCTTTGTTTCTGGGATGAATAGGTTTTAAGTTTGGGCATTCATTTGGAATTCACTCTTAGTCAAAATAATAGGAGCCTGGAAAATGGGTCAGTGTAAATCAAAGAATGCAGAAATGGATAGAGCAGGTGTAGTTTAGATGTAGAAAAGAGTTCCTAAATATAGCATTCAGAAAGGAAAGATAGTGGAGGCTCATAAAAATTCTGCTGTAGCTCAGACAGATCAGCAAGTTGATTAGAACGTAGAAGTCTACAGTCCCAAATCTGAGTCTAAAGATGCAAGAGAAGTTAAAGAAAAATTGACTGTTTTGTTTTTCTGACGGTCAGCAAGAAGCTACTATAGATACATTAGGGACAGGCATTGAATAATCTTAACAAACAAGCAAAAACAAGGTAGAACATAATTTTACCTCCTTTTGATAAAAGCTGAAGCTTACTATAATCTTCATTTGTTTTATATGAATATTCCTAAATTGACTGTATTCTAAATTTGAGGTTTTGTGTGGGTGCCATCTCTATCTATGGGAGAAATATTGTCTCTAGAAATTCCTATGTAAAAAACATTGACAACATTGCAATAGCTGGTTACATTCTGCTGACTACAGCAGAATGGACCAAATCTCTCAAAGTAGACACTGATGAGATTTCTACTTCAGTAGTCAGGCTGGATAGGAGGCAGTGGCCTGGTGCTGTAGAAAATCTTTTGTATGCTGTGAAAATTTGTCATGTGATTGGCTTAATAAAAAACTGACTGGCAAGTAGCTGAACAGGATAAAGTTAGGTGGGAAAGTCAAACTGAGAATGATTAGGGAAAGATGCACAGAGTCAGAAGAGTCACAAGCGTGATGGAGAATGAGTCAGACATACAGAACGGAATAGAGGTAAAGGCCATGAGCCTCAGGGCAGTACATGGATTAATAGACATAGGTTAAGTTGTAAGAGCTAGTTAGTAATACGCTTGGGCTATTGACCATGCATTTACAATTAATGTAAGCCTCTGACTTATTACTTGAGAGCAGATGCCTGGACAGGGAAACTACCATCTACAGCCTGGGTCTTTCAAGTTTCTGTATATGGAAGCTCTTACCAGTCCTTGCTACTACATTTTTTTTTTTTTTTACCACCAGGGATCCTCCACAGTTTCTCATCTTTACTAGTCAGCTGACAAATGCCAGTGGAGTCTACTGTTTCTCCTGCAGTGATAGCAATGCGTCTATCTGGTTTTCATGAAAGAATACTTCTGAGACTAGTCTAATAAAGCAGGGAAACATATTCGAATGATTTTAATATCACCAAAAGAAAGAAGGAAGAGTACTAAGAGCTAAGGACAACCAAAGTGTGCTGTGCTACAAATAATTAGAGACTCACAGCTTCCAACTTGGCTCCTGGCCCCTAAAAGTCCCTGGGGGGAAATTTTCACTCTGGATTATTTCATTATTCTATTTGAGGAATTAGTTCTCCAAGGTTCTTTTCCATCAGGGTGCTCTGTTATGTTCTGTATTTGTGAGGGCAGCAGGCATGTTAACAAGGGCAGTGGATGGCAGGATGCTTTTTGCATGCCATTTAAAGAATTACCCACATTGTTGTTGCTGTAGAAAGCAGTAGAGGAAGACTGTCCTCATATAGTTTTAGATCATCAAAATTTCTATATTACAGTGTTAAGAGGATTTATAATGCAGTACCTATACTAAAGGGAATCATATATGTAATTTTGTATATATATACACAGAGTCCAATATATGTGTATGTGAGTATGAAATAAATCTCTGAGATATGAACAACCCAATGGGTTACAGCTGGGAAAGAGGAGTCTACATTTTTCTACTTTGGATAATTCAGAGAACACAGCACAGAACAAAACCAAAACAAGAGCTCATTGCTTCCTGTTCCTGGTCCTAGACTGGAAACAAACCACATTAAAACTAAATAATCATCCGGAATTCATCTTTAGAGGATCTGAATGAAGACTTTCTGGTTCAATGTAAGAAGCTCTTTGGCTCAAACTTATATTTGTCATTTTAAATTTCTTTTATCCATGATTTCAAGAACAAAAAGAAAGAAAATAAAATAAACCCACAGAAGGCCCAAAGATAATATTCTGATATGAGACCTATTTACAACAAAATATATCCAGCAAACAAAAGAACAAAAAACAAACCAACAAACAAAAACAGCTGAAGAGACTGAAATTAATGCATAAACAAAGAAGTGAGAATAATGTGATTAATGTTCTGTATTTAAGATGAAGCAGCTCCCACACATGGGACAGGTTTTGCATGTTTATAAACTTTAGAACTTATTATCTTATGCTGTTTTAGCAATCGTATGTAGGCATGGCCCCAGAGGACATGCTGGCAAGGGAAGCAGGTAAGCTAGTTGCAAACCTTCACCATTCTCTCCTCTCCTCTAATTCCAATTTCTCATTCTCACCCCTAGTTCTGTAGCACACTACATGTTGTGGCCACCCCTCATGTTCTGCCCCCATCCCCAGGTACTAAGCAGATTCTGGTGGAATATCCTGCTTTTCTCCCTTCCGTGGAGCTCCTAATTCCACCCCATTCTAGCCCATCCCCATTCCTAAGAGACAGATCCCAATATCCAGAAGTACATTTTACCTGGAATCCCCAGAGGCACATCTATCCAGATCCTAGAAGAATTTCCTACCAGACAACTTACAGCAACTATGCACACCCTGCTAAAAACCAGAGGACCGCAAAAAACAAAAATGAAAAACAAAACAAAACAACAACCACAAAAACAAGGATCAAAACTCCCAATAAAGATAAGACCAGATATCATCACCTAGATTGGCAGATTTCCCAAACCCAGGTGATTAGATGTCACTATAAAAACATAGTAACAGCCAGGACAATATGTCTCTAATAGAGCCCAGAAACCTTACCATAGTAAGTCTTAAGAAGTACAACATAGCAGAAGCATGAGACAAAGACCCTAAAACAACCTTTATGAATATGATAGTGAAATGAATAAACCCTAAAGATATATATATATATGTATATATTATCCACAAAGAGTAGAAGACAATGAATAAAATAGTTCAAGACCTGAAAGTCTAAATACAAAAAATAAATAAAATCCAAACTAAAGTAAATCCAGAAATGAAAAAATTAGGAACTTGAACAGGAATCTCAGAGGCAAGACTTACCAATGGAATATAAAGGTGGAAGAGAGAATCTCTGGCATTGAAGACATGACAGAAGTGCATAAACAGCAAACCAAAACATTAAATCTAAAAATATCCTGATATAAAATATTCAAGAAATCTTACATACTATGGAAAGTCAAGATCAAAGAATAATAAGAACGGAGGAAGAAGAAGAAGAAGAAGAAGAAGAAGAAGAAGAAGAAGAAGAAGAAGAAGAAGAAGAAGAAGAAGAAGAAGAAGAGGTGCCAGAAAATATCGTCAACAAAATCACAAAAGAAAATTTCCCTAACCTAAAGAAGTTCATCAAGCTTTAGAAGCATATAAAGCGCTAACTAGACTGGAGCAAAAGAGAAATTCCCCTTGACATATAATAATCAAAATACTAAGTGTACAGAACAAAGACAGGATATTAAAACCTGCAAGGGGAAAAAAATAAGGATCATATAAAGGCACATCCATTAGAATAACACCTGACTTCTCAATGGAGATACTAAAAGCAAGAAGAACCTGGATGGATGTCTTTCAAACTCTAAGGACCACAAACACCAGTCCAGACTACTACATGTAGCAAAATTTTCAGTCACAATAGATGGATAAAATAAAACATTACTTGATAAAACCAACTTTAAGTAACATCTATGTACAAATCCAGTCCTACAGAAGGTGGTAGAAAGAAGATTCTAATATAAAGAACTTAATCACACACAAGAAAACAGAAGGAATAAATAATTCTAGATCAGTTAATCAAGAGGGGAACACCCCCATCCCTAACACCACAACAAATAAAATAACAGATAACAACAAAGACTTCTCATTAATAACTGTCAGCATCGATGGTCTCAATAAATGGTCCCTAAGGCAGTCTAACAGAATTGATGCAAAAACAGGATCCATTCCTCTGCATCTAAGAAATACATGTTAACATCACAAATAGACATAACCTCAGTGTAAAAAGATGGAAAAAGATATTCCAAGCAAATGAAACTACAAAGCAAACTGGTGTGGCCATTTTAATATCTAACAAAACAGACCTCAAACCAAAACTTATCAGAAGAGATAGGGAAGGACACTCATCAAAGGAAAAATCCACTAAGATGACATTTCAGTTCTTGACATTTATGTCCCAAACACAAAGGCATATGAGTTTGAAAAAGAAACACAAATACAGCTTAACTCACATATTGAAACTCATCCCTTCTCCTCGAGATAGGGTTTCTCTGTAGCTTTGAAGCCTGTCCTAGAACTAGCTCTTGTAGACCAGGCTGGCCTTGAACTCACAGAGATCCACCTGCCTCTGCCTCTTGAGTGCTGAGATTAAAGGTGTGTGCCACCACTGCCCACCCTGAAACTCACACTTTTATAGTGGAAGACTTCAATACTCTACTTTCACCAATAGACAGGTTATCCAGATAAAAACTAAACAGAGAAATGCTACCAATAATTGACATTATACGCAAAAAAGGACCTTACATATATACACAGAACATCTCACCAAAACAGAAAGGAATATACCTTCTTCTGAGCATCCCATGAAACTTTCTCTAAAATTGACATCATTCTCTGAGACAAATGAAGCCTCATCAGATACAAAAGAATTAACATAACAACCTAAATTCTATCTGACCACTGCAGATTGAGGCTGGGTATCAAAAACAACAAAAAGCTTACAAACTCAAGGAAACTGAACAATTCACCATTGAATGAAGAATGGGTCAAGACAGAAATTAAGAAAGAAATTAAAGCCTTTCTAGGACTGAAAGCTACAGAGAAACCTTGTCTTGAAAAACCAAAAGGAAAAAAGAATAGAAAATGAAAATGAAAAAATAACCTAAACTTATGGTACAGACAGAAGTTGGCTCTAAGGGATGAGTTGATAGCACTAAGGGCCTAAATAAAAAATTGTAGAGATCTAAGACTTGTTACTTAACAGCTCACCTGCAAACCCTAGAACGAACAGAAACTACAACCCAAAATGAGTAAAGAGCAAGAAAGAACCAAATTCTGGGCTGAAACCAATAAAATAGGGAAATAAGATACAAATAATCAATTAAAAAAGAATTGACTATTTGAGAAAAAACAATACGATTGCTAAAACTTTTTCCAAAATAAGAAAATTAGAGATGAAATGGGGGTCATAACAATAGACACTGAGGAATTCCAGAGACTCATAAGGATATATTTTAAAAACCCTTACTCTACCAAATTTGAAAATGTAAAAGAAGCAGATAATTTTGTTAATACCTACTACCTACCAAAGTTAATTAATATCAGATTTATTTAAGCAATTTATATATTAAATTAGTCTGCCATTTAAGCAAACCAATAGCCCCTAGTTAAATAGAAGCAGTAGTCAAAAGTCTACCTACCAAAAAAAAAAAAAATCCCAGGGCCAGATGGTTGTAGCACTGAATTCTAGCACAGACATTTTCAAATAAGAGTTAATGCCAATACTCCTCCAATTATTCTGCAAAATAGATAGAGGTAAAACTTGCCCAGTTTATTGTATGAGTACACAGATACTCTGATATTCAAAGCACAAACAATTCCAACAAAGAAAGAACATCATAGTCCAGTTTCCCATTTGAAAATAGATGCAAAAATACTTTAAAAAATTTCAAACCAAATCTAAGAACATAAAAAAAGATCTTATACCATAATCATGTAAGCTTTATCACAGTGATGCAGGGATGGTTCAACATACATAAACATAATCCACCATATAAATAATCTGAAAGACAAAGTACATGATCATATCATTAGATGAAGGAAAGGTCAACTCTAACACCCTATCATGGTAAAAGTCTTGGAGAGATCAGAGATAAAAGAGACATACATCAATATAATAAAGGCAGTCTATAGCAAGCCCAGAACCACCATCAACTTACATGGAGAGAAACTCAGAGTATTTCTACTAAAATCAGGAACAAGACAAGGTTTTCCACTCTCTCCATTCAGTTTAGTACTTAAAGGCTTAGTTAGAGCAATAAGACATCTGAAAGAGTCCAAGAGGACACAATTAGAAAGGAAGAAGTCAAAGTATCTTTATTTACAGATGATATGGGCGTACAACTGACTCTATAAATCATACTGTGAAATTTCTACAGCGGATGAACACTTTCAGCAAAGTGGCAGGATTCAAAATTAACTCATGAAAATCAACAGCTTTCCTATATACAGATAACAAAATCGTAGAAACACCTTTCACAATAATCTCAAAAATTATAAAATGTCTTGGAATAACTAAGCAAGCAAGTGAAAGACTTGTATGATTAAAAAGTAAGCCTTTGAACTAAGACATTGAAGAATATAGCAAAAGATTGAAAGTTCCCCCATGCTAATGAATTGGTAGGATTAATATAGCAAAACTAGCCATCCTACCAAAAGCAGTCAATGCAGTTCCCATCAAAATTCCAACACACTTCTTCACAGAACTTCAAAGGATAATTCTCAGCTTCATATGGAAGCACAAAAAACTGAGGATAATTAAAACAAGCCTGAACAATAAAAGAACTGTTTTAGGTATTACCATCACTAACCACAAATTGTACTGCAAAATTATAGTAATAAAAACAACATGGTATTGGCATAAAAGTAGACATGTTAATCAATGGAATTAAAATAAAGATCCAGACATAAACATACACATCTATGGACTTCTTATTTCTATGAAGAAGTCAGAAATACATACTGGACAAAAAGGCAGCATCTACAACAAATAGTGGTGGTCAAACTGAATGTCTGCATATAGAAGGATGCAAGCAGAGACACACATCACCTTGCACAAAACTCAACTCTAAATGGATCAAAGACCTCAGCGTAAGTACAAGATACACTGAATCTGATAGAAGAGAGATTGGGGGAATAGCTTTGCACTAATTGTCACAGGAGAAAACTTTCTGAACAGAATACCAACAGTGCAGACACTAAGGTCAACAATTAATAATTGAGACCTCGTGAAACTGAGAAACAGGCCAGCAAAGGACACTGTCATTTTCATAAAGTAACAACCTGCATGATCAGAAAAGATTTTTTTTTTTTACCAACTATTGATCCACAGAGACTTTCGCTCAACCACATTCATCGCTCCTCTATTCAGAATATCCAGGAAATGAAAACAATCTCAGCATCCCTCAAAAGAAGAATGGATAAAGAAAATTGTGGTACATTCACAAAATGGAATATTACTCAGTTATTTAGAAAATGAAATTCGTTCCCAGGTAAATGGATAGAACTACAACAAAAATCATCCTGAATGAAGTAACCTAGACTCAGAAAGACAAGCATTGTATGTATTCACTTATATGCGGATACTAGCTCTTAAGTCAATGATAAGCAGCTAATAGTTCATCAAATCACAGATGTTAGCTATAGAGTAAGGAATTGGGGCAAACAGCTAGATCTCCTTAGGAAAGGAAAATACAATGGATAGTTATGGATGGGAGGGTGCTAGAATGGGAGGATCAAATGGGGAGGGGGAAGAGAGGGAAAAGGGAGGGAGTACAGGGAAAGACAGGTAAAATTAAGCACCATTTGAGGGGTAGTATGCAAACCTATTTCAGTAGAAACTTTCTAAAATGTGTACAGATATGGAGGAAACCTAAAGGACATTGCCCAATAATGGGAGTGGCAGAGTCCTTCTGGCCATATCCTGTCAGTAAATGAAGCTTCCATTACCAGAAATGGGTTGTGTGATTGAGTTGTTGGCCAAAGGGGTCCCAGGAGCTCTTCAAAAACTCAAACTGTTGCCAAGGCTATAGGTTGTATACCACAAACTAACAGCAAGGCACCATTGCAGAAAACAACATCTACACAATTTATTGAATATAGAGAAGTTGGCTGTGCCTACATAAAGCCTTTACCCCTTGTGCTAATGTCTTTAGTATAGGAATGAAGTCTGTGTGGTTCTAAGGAGAAACATAACCAACAACCCAGCTACAAACCTTTTGATCTAAAATGGCTTCTTGCCTGTAAGATATGTTAACACAATGGTGGCACAAAGCTTGCGGGTGTAGCCAACCAAAATATGATTTACCTTAAGGCCCACTTCACAAAATGCAACTCATAACTGACACAACTTGGGTGACCAAAAATGTGAGACTAGATAGCTCAGGGGACCTAGCATAAAACCAAGTACTTCTGTTCTTCTCAGGGAACACACCAATAAAATGACTCCTAATGACATTCTGCTATACTCATAGATCAGTGCCTTGCTCAGCCATCAGCAGAGAAGCTTATTCTACAGTGGATATAAACAAATACAGAGACCCACAGCTGGACAATATGCAAAGAGTGAGACACCTTGGGACCTAGAATCCTAAATGGGATGTCTGCATCAAATCCCTCCCCTCAGGGTTCAGGGGATCCTTTGGAAGAGGAGCTGGAAAGAGTGCAATAACCAGAGGCAATGGACGTGAAGGAGATACAGCCTTCTAAACATAGCAGGCCTGACACATGTTTGGACTCACAGAGACTGAAGTAGCATGCACAATGCTTGCATGTTTTTGCACCAGGTGGGGTCCTACGGCTGAAAGGAGAAGTGGAATGTTCCCTCATCCCTAGCCTGGAAGGAATCTCCAATTGATAGCAACCTGAGAATAAAAATTTAGTTTTCTTTAATGGAATCTGACCAGGGAAAGAAATTAGTCTAAAGGGCAGACCTCAAGCCATGAAATGGCCAGAAGAAAATGAGTTCAGTATCTTTGGAAGCTCCTTGTCTCACAATGTCAAGTCATAATATCACAGTCTTTTCTCTTTCTTTTGACTTTCATCCTTTTTATTGTTTTATTTTTGTATCTTTTCCTTTCCTTTCTTTTTTTTTTACTGTACATGTCCTTTGCAACTATATTATATCTTCCAGTTTAGTATTTTTATGGGATTCCTGAGTGTGCAAACAAGTGGTTTTTTTTTTTTGGTCTATATCAGATTGCTGTGCCTTTTCTTGGGTCCTTTTCCTACTGTTTGTTTGTTTTGCCCTATTCTGATATGTTAGTTTATATTATATTATATAAGTTATAATATATTATTTTATTTTATGCTATGTTATATTCCCTTAGAAGCCTGTTAGCATTCTAACAGAGACAGAAAAGTTGTGGATCTGGTTAGGGGTGGGATGTGGGGATGAACTGGGAAGAGAAAACTATAGTCAGGATATATATTATATGAAAAATATCAATTTTAAATAAGAGGGTATAAAAGAAATCCTATGCCAAGAGAGATCCATCTTAGCACACTCCACTACTGTAATGCAGCTTATAAGCTTTTCAGTGGGACGTTCCATGCTAGACACTCTGCCCTGAAAATGCAAGGGGAGATGTGTAGTTGGAGTTTCTCTGTGTCTTGGCAGCTGCTCCCAAATAGCCATTAAGAGATTTATTATTAGTTATAAATGCTTGATTGATCGCTCAGGCTGGCTACTAGCTTTGTTTTGTTTTTCAAGATGAGGTTTCTCTGTGCAGCTTTGGAACCTGCCCTAGTACTAGCTCTGTAGACCATGCTGGCCTTGAACTCACAGATATTCACCTACTTCTGCCTCCTGAGTGATGGAATTAAAGGCGTGTACCACCACCACCACTGGGCACTAACTCTTACATTTTTAATTAACCCATATTTCTTATCTATCCTCTGCCATGTGGTGGTACCTTCTTTTAATATGGCACATTCATCTTACTTCTCTTTGTGTCTCTCGAAACTTCTCAGATTCCCCCTCTTTCTTCCTGCTCTTTGTATGGTTTTCCCACCTAACCTTATCTTGTCTAGCTATAGGCCAGTCAAATTCTTTATTAGGTCAATCAGAGCGACATGCATTCACACAGTGTAAAGGAATATTCCACAAAGAGGTCTGTCTAAATGGCAACTAAACAAAAATGAAAATGGCAGTCTTAGAAAACGAGTCTCCCAGTCGATATTGTAGCTGTAATTCCTTATGCTGGCCCCTTTGGGTTTTTGCAAAGTCACAAATCCTGCTAACTACAGTTTGGAGTTAGGTACAAACTTCTAATTCATTCTGTTTTCTCATTTATTATTCTCCTCAGCTTTAAGGCAGAATGTTCTCCCAAATGCCAAGCTGCATGAAGATACATTGTACCCAAATAGCTGGAAAGTGTGAACACAACACTAAAACATCTGGATGAAAAAAGGAAACATTAAATCAACTGTTAGGAAACTGATTTATCTCCCTTGCTGAATATCTGGGTGTTTGGAAACATCTGGGTGCATTCTGTTATGCTGAACAACCTTTTGAGTGGTGGAAGGACTTTTCATGTTATATTGTAATGAATTGAAACACTTTTGTCTAAGTTCAGTATCCAGTTACACTGGCATCTCTACTAATAAGGGCTGATCACTTAAAACAGAAGATGAAAGAAACTGGCTTGCTGGATGCTTTAAGATCTTTAGAAACAAACTGGCTGAAAGCCTCCTTGATAGCTTCTTGTTTTTCCCAATCAACCCATTCTACCTATTACCCCTAACTTCAACCTGGGTACATTTACTTAACATTGGTTGTCCTTGCCATGTCTATATGTATAGATATATATATCTTAATCCCTTAAAAAATGTTCAACTAATGGTCACATGTCCATCCTCACCCTCCTCTATGAAGGTCCAATCAGGAGATAGAAACCTTATAGTAATTTGAAACACGAAGATTTCATATTCCAATTATTAAAAATTGACAGAAGATTAAGAAAAATGCTTGAAACTAAATAGCTGGGGGAGATCACCAAGGAGAAATAAACAAGGTTTTTGTGTGGGGCACAAATTCTGATTTCAGTGCGGTGGGCTGAAGTACACTGGAGAGCAGAGAACTTGCTGAGTTGCTTAGGCCACAACATGAGCAGAGCCAGTAGGACAACAGCCAGACCAAAGTTAAATGTTTTTCTCTGGTCTTCCTGGACTGATTTCTTTCCCACTTGCAGGTCTTTGCAGCTGCTTATGAAATAACACTCTGAGGCTTAATATTAGTTACAGTTGTTTGGCCAGTGGCTCAGGCGTATTACTGACTAGTTCTCACAATTAAATTATCCCATTTCTATTAATCTGTATATTGTCAAAAGGCTGTGGTTCACTGGTGATGATCCAGCATGTTACTCCTTCAGTGGCTACATGGCATCTCTCCACCTCTGCCTTCCTTCTCTCTGCATCTTTGTTTGGATCTCCCACCTAGGCATATCTTTCCTGGCAAAAGGCTGAAACACCTTTATTCATCAACCAATAAATCAACAACACATAGTCACAGCATACAGAAGGATATCCCACATCAAAAAGCTGTTCAGAAAGGCAGATGCATCAGGGGTCTATTTTTAGGAAGTTACCAATAAGGTAGCCAAGACAATCTTGGAGCTTGTTTTATAAATTAGCACTTCCTATTATATCTGCTAGGGGGGGATTTCTCTGGGAATCCTGAGTGGCTCAGGAGCAGGAAAATTTAAGCATGCAGGAATCTTACCTTCTGTGTCCTCTACTGACAAAAGTTAACATCCTAAGAACTGCTAAGAGAGAAAAGTTTCAGGATCACAGTCAGGCAATGAAAGATGGCTTCAGAATGGAGCAGTGATAAACTGATAATGGACACAATACTTCCTGTCATGGATATTGAAATCAGGTGAGGATGTATTGCATAAAGTCTACACACTAGAATCTTGTAGCTTCATAATCTGACTCAAAGGTTCTCCATTCCAGTAATAATGTCTAGCCTACTCTGTGATTAAGGGTCTATATGCCTCACATCTCTGGACATAACTCACAATCAGCTGAAGGGAAACAAACTGGGTGCCACTATGTACCATCATAAGAAGCAACTGACAACTGATTTGCGACATTTCCTTGATGAGAGGCTGCCACTCAGTTTCTGAGACATTAAATTGTGAGAAAAATTTTTAAACTTTAGGTCTTGATTGACTAACCAACGATAACATACAATAAAAGAGGATCATAGCTTTGGTTAGCAACTTTGCAGAACAATACTCTTACCTTATTTTTGCTATAATTTGTATTAATTCAAAAATTTAACAATATTTTTTAGGCCTCATATATTTTTTCATCTCTGTGAGAACTTTGCTATTTGCTTTCTGATTTTCCCTTCCTTGGTGAAATTGTCTTTTGATTGATCTTGGATGAACACAATCATACTACTGTACTCATTTCATATACGCTTAATAGGTGTGGAGGTTTGAATAAGAATGGCCCCCAGAGGCTCATAGACTTGAATGCCTGATTGCCAGGTAGTGTATTATTTAGAAGGTACAGCACTATTGAAAGCAGTGCCTAATTGATGGTGGACTTTGACGTTTCAAAAGCTCAAGCCAGGCCCAGTGGCTCTCTCTCTCTCTCTCTCTCTCTCTCTCTCTCTCTCTCTTTCTCTCCCTCCCTTCCCCTTCCCTCCTCCTTCCCTTCCCCTTCCCTCCTCCCTCCCCCCCTCTCCTCCATGTGGGTTCAGATGTAGAACTCTTAGCTCATTCTCCAGCACCATGTCTAGCAGCTTGCCACCATGACATAATGGACTAACCCTCTGAACCTGTAAAGCAGCTCTAACAAAGTATTTTCCTTTCTAAGAGTCGCCACGGTCATGGTGTCTCTTCACAGCAATAGAAAACCTAACTAAGTTAAAGTTAGTACAAGAAGTGGGTTATTGCTGGGACAGGCCTGAACACGCTTCTTGCAAGAATGTAGATTTAGGGATTTTGGATTAAGAAAGCAGTTGATCCTTTTAAATGAGGCTTAACGGGCCATACTAATGAAAGCATGGAAGACAGTGATGCTGAGAGCAATATAGATTATGGCAGCCCAGCTCAAAAGGCTTCAGAGGGCAAGAATATTAGTGAGTGGCCTAAAGATTGTTGTTGTGATATTTTGGCAAAGAATGTATCTGCTTTCTGCCCTTGTCCAAAATATCTGCCTGAGGCTAAATTGAAGAATTTTAGATTAACAGTTATAGTAGAGATTTCCAGACAGTTTGGTATTGACTGCGTTGCTTGGTTGTTAATGCTGACTCTTACAGTTATCTATCATGGAAGGGAGCAAGTTGAGCAAGGAAAAATACAATATGTACAGTTTGAAGAGGAAACAAGCACCAAGAAGTGTAATGGAACTAAGCCCAGTGCTCAAGGAATTTAAAAATTTAAAGAAAAGTCTAATCCTAAAAGGAATAAAGGGAGTGGTGACCTCAGAACAAAACCTCACCCAGTTCAGCTTCAAACTTGTGAAAAGGAATTGAAGAAAAGTTTAGGGCTAGGTGTGGTTGGGACACTTCTAATCCCAGCACTTGGAAGGAATAGACAGACATATCTTTGAACATCTAATCTACAGAGCAAGTTCCAATATACCCAAGCTTAGGCAATGAAGGAAACCATTGAGAACAGAAAGCTGGTGAAACTGTATTCGAGCAAGGGAGGTATGGGGTATGTTCCAGCTACAGCAAGTAGAACTTGGCACATTCAGCCAGATAGTTCTGGCTTTAGAGTCAAGGATATACAAAAGGGGTTGTGGAATCTCCTTCTGTGGTTAAGGAAAGCCACTGAGGATAAGCTTGTGTTAAGGGTGTCCCTGCATGGAAGCCCAGAAGACCATTTCATGAAGCCAGGATTTCATTGTTGACCCCAAGATGTTAGAGATGCTAGAGTAGGATACTTGCCAAGAAAAGCTGCTAACAAAGAGCAGAATCAACACAAGAGAAAGAATTATGCTGTGGTCCACAAAGCTGAAAAGAATTGGAGATCTGAAAAGTGCTTTGACATTAGACTTGAAGATCCAGAATTTGAAGTTTTCCCTGTTGGTTTTCGGTCTTGTTTTGGTCCAGTATTTCTTCTATGTTTCCTTTCCTCCATTTGAGAATGGTATTGCCTATTCTGTGCCATTGTATACTGAAAGTACTATGTGATCCACTTTTTAATTTTGATTGTACAAGCGTTACAGATAAGAGATTGCTTTGAATCTCAGAAGAGACTTTGAAATTTGGACTTTTTAACAGAGTTGAGACTGTTTTTAGACTATGGGGACTTTTGAAGTTGAACTGGATACATTTCTGCATTATGATATGGCTATAAACCTATGGGGGCCAGTGAGTATAAAGTGGATGTTGGAATAAGAGTGACCCCTGTAGGCTCATAGATTTATTTGAATGCTGGGTAACCAGGGAGTGGCACTCTGGTTGTGGGTGCTGGGCTTTAAAATGTTCAAGATGAGTCCAGCATATCTCTTGCTGCCTGAAGATGTGGATGTAAAGCTCTCAGCTACCTCTCCAGCGCCGTGTCTGCCTGTGTGCCACCATGCTCCCTCCATGATGCTAGTGGACTAAACCTCTGAACTATAAGCCATCCCTAGTTAAGTGTTTTCCATTGTAAGAGATGCCATGGTCATAGTGTCTCTTCACAGCAGTAGAAACTCTAATTAAGATAATATGTCTCTCTACCACCAGTGTAAATTCCTATAGAAATCATACCCATATCCTCAACGTACAGATCCCAGCTCATGATGGTTTTAACTTAAGGTTTTTTTCTTTATGTGCTGCCAAATATGTGCATTCAGGAGAAACTGTGCCTTGAATTTTGATCTTTCCCATCTATTCATATATGTTAGGACTCTCCCATTTTAGAGAAGGAGCAGTAACCTCTGGTTGCTACTCAGATCATGAAGGAAAGGGACAGAACTGTGACTTCCATGCAGTGGATTGTGCTGTGTTACTTTCTCGATACTGCTGTCATGAGTTACTTAGTTGTTTTTTATAAGATAGGCTTTGTGTGCGGAGCTTTTCCAACCTATGGGCTAGTACAGTGTCCTAGTATATATTAGCTAGGCCTGGCCAAACAATGGTGTTCAATAAACTATGTGCATTAAATGCATTTCAATGTGATATTTTAAACTTGTAAATGATGCCCACCTTAAGTCAAAGAGACTCTCACAGAAGTATAAAGATTTGTTTGATCAAAAATTGATAAGAAGGATCTGAAGAGATGGCTAAGTAGTTAAGAGCGACAGTGCTCTTTTAGAGAACCTGAATTCCATTGCCAGAACTCAGCTTGGTAACTATAACCAGCTCCTGTAACTTTTGCTTCAGGGACTCCGATGCTGTCTTTTGGCCTCCTATGCTACATGAAGACACACACAGATACACATAATAATATAGATAAAAAGAAATCTTTAAAAAATGGTTTTAAAAAGTCCCTCAACCTCCAATTAAAACTAAGTATCGCATCACGTCACATCCTGTGAAGACTTCCATTCCTTTGGAAACTTTACAAGTAAAATTTATAAACTAGAAGTAGGGCAGTTGCTGAGAACTTTTTAAAACTATAAGTGTTTATTCTGAATTTCATTTATATTATAAAAATAAACTACAAGACCTTGACATAAAAGATGCATCTCTGTTTCTAACTGGGTGGAACTAAGTGAGTGTTTCAGATTTTCTGTCTTTGCCTCTGTAAGTGTGTAGTACTAGTCAAAAGTCTCCCAGGCTCATTCTATCTCCTTTTCCTGAGAGACAGGTTGCAGGAAATGTTCAATAGCAAGCAGATGCTATTTGACACCAAGGTCATTTCAAATATCCTTATCAGCCAAAACTTTCCAAACAGCAGGGGAAGGACCCGGTTGGTCCTTTTGCCACCGGAGAAACTATTTGGAATTAGTCACATTGGAGAAAATATGAATCTTAAAAGGTTGCTTTGTCAGAACAAATTCCAAATATTTTTAGTAATGGCAAAGGGAGGATCGTTTTGTGATTTAATTTGCAACCATAGAAGAGCAACTTAAAAAGCTGACAACCATAGTTAAACCCGAAAGGTCATGTGCACACTGAAAGGGAGGAAAGGGGAGAAGAAATGGGAAGAATAATCACCGAGTGTTCACCACTATTGCGAATTCCTCTCTGGAATTACTTTCTGCCAGAGGCAGACCATAACTCTGGGGTGAAATGGGGGGTTGTTCACTTACTTTCTGGGTTAACCCTCTCACATACTATTAATAAAAATAGTGAGTCTGAGGAATTGGGGGCCTGTGTCATATCCATTTTTCCATAGAGACTTCCTTTTCCCTACTTAGGTTGACAATCCAATCTGTATTCTGAGAAAGTAGGTCTAGGAAATACAGGTTTTTAAAAGCAATTTTGATTTCTTTAGCCTATGGATGTTTAAGCAAATGCTTTTTAAATTGCAATAATCCATTATTTTATTATTATGATCTTTTACTTAGGGGGATTTATAATATAATCATTTCTCCCTTTCTTTTTCCTCCCTTTAGCCCTTCCCATGGATCTCCCTTGCTTTTTCTCAAATTCATGGCCTCTTTTCCTTTGAATGTTGTTACATATGTATTCATACACATTCCTAAATATGTAAACACAACCTTCTCAGTCTGTACGGTATTACTTGTGTGCATATGTTTTCAGGGCTGATCACGTGATATTGGATTGACAATTTGGGAGCTCTTCCTTGGATAAGACTATTTATTTCTCCTGCTCAGAGCGTTCTTTAATTGTCTGTGATTCTTTGTCTAAGATTGACTGAGCTTTCCACATTAGCATGTCTATTGGTGTAATTCATGTTCAGTTAATGTTTAGGCAGCCATGTTGGTGAGACTTCCTGGGGGACACCTGTGGGATACACAAACTCCCAGCAAACTTCCGGTTCCTCTGGCACTTACAGTTTTTCTGCTCCCTCTTCTTCAATAATTCTTGAGAGTTAGGTGTAGAAGCTGTGTTGTAGATTTAACAATTGGCACTTGACTCCACAAATCTGCGTTTTGATTGGCTGTTTTCATTTGTTTGTTGTGTTTTGTAGGTCTCTGTCTGTTGCAAAGACAAGTTTCCCCCATGAGGAGTTAGGACTACACTTATCTGCTGTAGAGAGTCTGTCTCTGTCACGCCAGACAGCTCCCAAATCATGACATGGACTCTTATTAATTAGAAAGCTCTGCCTTAGTTTAGACTTGTTTCTCACTAGTTCGTTTAACTTAAATTAGCATATAGCTTTTAATCTATATTTTTTATGTGACTGGGTTACCTTTACTTTGTACTGCCTGTGCTGCTTCCTCTGAACTTCCCCATCTCCCCCTTCTTCTTCCCAGTGGTTTCTGTGCCTGACAATCTTGCCTAGCTATTGACCATCCAGCTTTTTACTAAACCAGTCAGAGTGACACATCTACACTGTGTACAAAAAGATTATTCCACAACAGACTTATCCATAGGCATTAGGGGAAGTATTTGGAATGTAGTTAGGGATTAGGCTGATTTAGGAAAGTGGCAAGACATATGACTTCATTATCCCTGGGTATTTGGCCAGTTTTTGGAACCTGGCATGGTTTCCCTCTTGTTGAGTAGGCTTTATGTCCAATTAGAGAGCTGCTGGTCAGTGACAAAAAATTCTTTGAGTGGGCTTCATTTGATTGAATTTGGGGAGTTAAAGATTGAGGATGGTTAAGGGCTACTAAGACTGAGAAGATTGTCTTTGCTTCATTCAGATTTTAATATGAAAGTTACAAATTTAAAATAATAGGACATATGTTAGAAGAAAGTTATGAACTGAGAAAGCTGTTGTGTGATGTGTTACTCTTTTGGCTTTTTTTGGGGGGGGGCTCACCACCCACCTCCAAAATAAATTACACATGGAAGCTTAGTCTCGGTTATAAATGCCTGGCCTTAACTTTGCTTATTTCTTGCCAGTATTTCTTAATTAATTGACCCAACTACCTTTTGCCTCTTGGCTTTTATCTTTCCGTATTTCGGTATTCCTTTCTTTACTTCTTTCTCCATGGCTTGCTGTGTAGCTGGGTGGCTGACCCCTGATGTTCTGCTCTCCTTAGTCTCTTGCTCCTCTTTCTTCCCAGATTTCTCCTCTTATTTAAACTCTCTTCCTGTCAGCCCCGCCTATCCTTGCTCCTGCCTTGCTATTGGCCATTCAGCCCTTTATTGGACCATCAGGTGTTCTAGGCAGGCAAAGAATCACAGATTCTCGGAGTTAAACAAATGCAGCATAAACAAAAGTCACACACCTTAACATAACATTCCCAACAGAAAACATCATTTAAAAATTTCCAATCTTTGTTTTAGCTCATCACTATTTTATTCTCTTATCTGTGTTCAGTTTTTGGTTAAATGGTAGCAGGAGGTTATGTAATTCTTGGGGAATGCTTCAGGGCTTTGAGTGAGTAATGAAATTTTGTTTCACATCATGAACCAAAGGCTCATATTTCTTAAGTATGACTGGTGTGGACAGATACTGACGTTGTGTGATCACTCATGTGTCCTTACTACTGGGTATGAATGCAGCTTACTTTGGAGCCTGGGAGCAAAATGACAGTTCTCCTCAACACAGAACTCAAGAACGTATTCCTAAATCCCCATTCCTAAATTAGAACTGATTGGTAACATGGCACTCAACAACTTCCACAAATGTATGTGGTATCTAGACCCACTTGGAGTGGTGTAGTAATGACAAGTGCACACACTTTGAATTTACAGTGTATCTCCCTGATACTCATACATTTATTGCAAATATGCTGTAATAGGGATACAGATGGAGAGCTCAGATGCATATGATTGGCTTGAAGTTATGCCCCAAACCCACTATTTTTTCTTAACTTTGAGCTTTCTTGTGATATGTTTGGAAAATGAAAGGAAACCAAAAGTCTTACCTACAGCTGAGTTTAAAAAATCCTATCATGACAGACAGGAAAAGAACATCATGAAGAAGCAAAACACTTGGTTCCACTCCTCCCTGTCCCTAAGCATGTACTTAAATAGCAGTGAATATTGCTTGAGCATACTCCACAGCCTTCTGGAAAGATCACTGGACTTAACTGCCCTGGATAGCAGAAGAGACGGCGATAACAAGGAGGCTCAGAACATGGACAGAATTCAATATAATTCCTGTTATCCAGTGAGACAATGTTTGGTAAATAAAAATATCTCTGTAAGCACTGTGAAACTATTAATTGTAGTTGTTCCTTGGGGCTTGACTTCAGGTGATACATGTCTGGTTTGTACTCCAGCTCTTGTGTACAGTTCACAGAACACAATAAGAGCACCACTCTGATTACCATGTAATCCATCATCAGTTCTCACCATTTTATCATTTTAAAATAAAGAAAATTCTCCTCTTCTGTTTCCTTACTTTCCTGTCTCCCCCAAACTACAGAAAACTCAACTGTTTCTGAACACACTTTACATGATGTTATATATAACACACCTTTTAAAAAAAAGTCACAAATTGATTAATCATGGCCAGAGTGTTTTCTCCAAAAATATAAGCATGGAAGTCCAATCCTCCATTGGCCTGATAAATAACTGGGAAGATATTAAAGAAATCAGTATTCTGGATTATGTAAACCTTCTTGCTTCAAATGACAGGTTTTAAAAATCCACAGATAAACGTTTTGCTACCAGGATATTTTCGTTTCAAATGGATTGCTCTGCATGCTTGTGTATTGACTACACTTTCATATCATCTTTATTATGTTATGAACAAGATCTTAATTTATTCATGCTTGTGTGGACAGCTGAAGTATAGGGCGTAGTTCTTAGAACCAAGAGTAGTTATTCAAACCACATGTTTATCATTCCTTAATGTCTATTGAGCAATGTGAGTGGGCTACACAATATTTTTTTAGCTTTTGAAGGTCCTTCTTATTATTATTTGTGGATAGAGGGTGGTATTACTTTGGAAAACAGCGAGGGAGCTCTTTCAAAACACTTACATGCAAACCTACTTCTTCCTACTCCTTACAGAAAGTGCAATTCTGAGCCTGCAAAGACAGCTGTCAAGGTGAGGGAGCTTACATTTGACCTTTGAAAATGTAGTCCATCCTCAGAGAGAAGTTTGGGGATATAATACTTAATTCTGAAATGAGGACGGTAGATGGAAAATTTCAGCATAATCCACATTTAGTTTTAAACAAAAGTCAGTATTTTTGTTGAGTATTAGAATCCACTTGGGCCTGAATTCTGTTCACACATTTAAAAGTCCATTGGCAAATTTGGAACATCGATGCATTTGTTAGGCCCATAATTCTTCAGCGATAGGGTGATGCTATGAAGCTGTGTTGAGTCAAATTTCTCATCGTTGCGATTCATAATATTCAGACAGTAGTAGACTTTCCTATTCTAAGTTTAAGATCAGCACACTAGGTGTGCTGCCACATTGCTCCTTAGAGCCACAGGACACAGAGGTAGCCTCCTGTTGAGTTGCAAGCAGACATTGATTCTATCCCTAGTGATAGAATCAAATGAGGCAACAGCAACAAAATGACAAATCGTTTGAGGATTGGAAAGAAAAAACAACTTCAGTTTCATAATGAGTATCCCATTGAAAGCCATCTTAGAAAGGGCATTACAAGACAAAGCACAGCTGAAAACATATCCCAGCTTATTTATGTATTTGTGTGTATGTGTAGAGAGGGAGGGACAGGAGAAGAAAGAGAGGAGGTTTCCTCTGAGCTATAGTCAGGCACACTCACACACACACGCAGACAGAGCTTTGTCAGTAACCTTCTACACTGTTGCGCTGATACTGTTGTGCATCCAGTTGCTCATATTATATGTTTAACTAATATCTTCAGAAGCACAATCTTTAGGGAATATCAAACCTTACTGACAACATCACTATACAAGTCATATCCATTTCAGAGAGCAATCAATATTCTACAACAGAATCAATCAGGAAGCTGAGTATTGACACATCAAGAGGGTATGCGAAACATCTAATGATTGTTTCCCAAGGGTTTTAAACTATTTTTTTCCTGGTAAGTTTATTAAGAGCCAAGTAGCTATAGGAATAAATCCCCACAAAGATAGATATCAAGACCCAAATTCTATGGTAGCAGAAATCCAAACAGGTAAATCCTTCAAGAATAACATGATGTGATTTGTATTCTCACAGATAATATGATGTTATGTGGAGACAGTCTGTGGTGATGAATATTATAAAATAATTCTCTTACATTCTAAGAGATTGGAACTTTTGTTGGACTATAAAGACATAGTTCAAAACAGACTCTGAGGTCAGGTAAGACTTAAGACTGCCAACCCACTGAGAATTCAGTTTGTTTGTTTAGCCTGGCTTTAAGAGGGTACTCTAACAATCAGCCTTACTTGCCTTGGATTTTCATGTAATAAGCTTTAACAATCTAAGCTAAAGTGTAGCTGTAATTTTAGGTTATGTACGCTTCCATGTCTCTAAGTAATGACAGTGTGTTTGTACATGTGTTATGGTATTCATTTGCTGAAAACAGTAAATACAGGTTAAAACAAAAGGAACCTTATAAAATGAATAGTCATCATAAATGTTGAACACAATATATGGGTTATTGCTTGATAGCATTGGTTGGCTTGTTATCTGGGTAGCTGGGGTCAGTGGGATCCAGTGACTTAATCCCTTGTAAAACTCTTTAAAGGTTTCCATCAAGTATTTCCTTCTCCATGTGATTTCCTTCCCATGTGATGCTTTTTGTGCTGTTCACTAAAAGAGAGACCAAAGCTGCTTGTTAGGGACAGATTCACAATCTAGCCTTCTGGCAGGCACAAATCCATACTTGTATAGACAGAAGACAATGAAAGACACAGGGAGAGTGAGGTAGAAAATTCACATCTGGTCTTCACCAAGGGTAAGTGCTCTGTGTTCCTTCCCAACTGTAACACTCATCAGTGACTCTGAGTTTATTATTAACTCAGTTTAATTGTAACTTTTGTTACAATTGTTTCAAAAGTCCTTTTAGTGGGAAGAAGTGAAAGAAATAAGAGGAGGAGCCATGGGGTTGTAGAAAGAAGGTGGCGTTAGGGGGTTGTGTTTGTATCCATACATGAAAACAGCAGACAGAATCTTTTATAAGCTGGAGCTGTTAGAAGGTATTGTGAATAAATGTTGTACAGTCAAGTGTACTGGACTTCCTGATAAATTAGAAATGGACAATGAGTGGAAGATAACGATTAATTGTTATTCTAAGTTTTTAGTTGCTATTCTAAGTTTTCATCTCTCGTGAAATGGAGAGACCTTTCTGGAGAATAGGCTGGTTGAGTGAGGTACACTTTCCTTCTGTTTTGTTGACTCTAATTTTCAGATTCTGATCAGATTGCTAAATGAACATGGTACTGGGAGATTGTTATATTTGGTTTATGTTCAAGAGCTCTAAAGTTCTTTCACAGGTTCATACAAATTAATGTGTTACTCAACTTACGTTGTCATTTATCAATAGAATGTTTCTTGGAGTTGGATGAAAGTCTAGTAGTTTTCCTGTCTACTTTCTGCTTTCTTGTCCCCTCAACCTACATTCCCCTTGAATACCCAACACTCTAGTCTTACCTACCATCTGTGTCTCCAAGGACATGTTACGATAGCATATGCACACATGTTACAATGATGACATATGCACACATGTTACAATGATGAAAAATGCACACATGTTATGATGGCCTATGCACACATGTTACAATGATGGCCTATGCACACATGTTATGATGGCATATGCACACATGTTATGATGATGGCATATGCACACATGTTACGATGACATATGCTCACATGTTATGATGATGGCATATGCATTTCTTTGCTTGTATTAATTTTTATATAGACAGGACAGATATGAAGACTACAAAGAATAAGTTAAGTACCTAGGAAGTTGCTTGTATTCATTCTGTTTGTAACTCATTTTTTTCCTATCAGTTAATTTCTTTCCATCCTTAAAATTTTCCCCAATTCTCCTGATGTCTTAAAGATTCTCTGTTAACATCAGTACCCATGATTTCATTTGTTGGGTAGTACTGGAACTGTTCAATGATCTGATTTCAAGACTAAGTTAAATTCCCCTTTATTAAAACACACACACAAAAGCAACATTAACAACAAAACAAAAAACCCAACTGTCTTTAGTTTCATACTGTTGGCATTCAAAGCAATTGAAATTTTAGGTGACGGTGTGGTGGCTGAATGAAAGGCCATTCTATAAAGATTTTCGAACCTCTATGAATAAGGTAGTGTGTAGAAAATTGTGCACTGTTTTGACCTCTGGAAATTCTTTTCATATAGACAGGACAGATATGAAGACTACAAAGAATAAGTTAAGTACCTAGGAAGTTGTATTGAACAACTTTGTGTGATTTCATTTTATGTGGGTTACACTTCCTTCTGACTTAACTTAGCTTTAAAAATGTGAATTCTGGAGAAACATTTTAAGTCATTAATCATGGAAGATAAGGTCAGTCTTAAAGTGTTAATAAGATCTTAAAGTTTTAAAGATCTTAAAGCGAGTGTTAAGACTGTAGCATGGAGTTTGGGGCTCTATATCGTGCTAGTCTCTCTTAAGTTAGAGGCACAAGAATAAGGCCGTGAAAGTGAGAGGCAAATATGGAAGATGCTTTAGTTCTAACAGTGTAGTTCATTGCTCAGAGGCATGAGGTACTCAACTATGGGGAGAGGATTATTTTGACCTGTGATCAACCACATTGATTAAAGATAGACTTTATAAATTTACAATGGAACTGAAAAATACCCATGACCAAGAATTTTTGCTTTAATACCCAGAATAATGTTACATTATTTTTAAAGTACTCAGTACAGTGAACTTCCACAGAGTTTTGTAGCAGGAACAGTACTGTGTGTTGTAGTATGTAAGATTCTCTATTGTTTAGGCTTGTCTAAGTTCACTCTATGATGTTTGAACAACCCCCAAATCAACTAACTACGTGCTTCTCAGAATGCATCCCTGTTCTTAAGTGACAGGTGATTACACTCCTGAAAGTTTTGTATGGGAAAAAAGTGGCATGTATGAGTACAATGAGAGGGCATGGAGCTTCACTAGAGAATTATCTTTGAACAAAAGAACAGTCTCTTTGCTATTGGGAGGGTATAGAATAGAAGGCATTATACTTTGAAAAAATCAGTCCCTATCCTCATAATCTTCTATGTTCCATGGGTTTTCAAGTGAACTTGAGCATATGAGGGGCATTTTCCAATCCTCATCTTTAGTTAGTAGCCAAAAACTGTGTTGTGAGATTCTCAATTTTATCAGAGAGGATTCACTTAAATCACTTGAATTTGCATGCACCCAATAATTTGCAGATGCTAAAATCTTACAGCCCTTCCTTTTCTTATGCAATTTTAATGCAGAATTGAGTATCATCATTAGTAACACCACATAATAGGACCAATGAAAGCCTTGGCATGAGCCTCTTATTCGTCTTCAGTGTCTTGGGATAGAGATTTATCTGAACTCCCGTACAGCTGCCTGAGTCCTGTATCTTTCAATGGAGAAGGAAAAGAATGCTTTATCACCCTACTCTACCGTGGATCTGTGGGGAAATCAGAAGTAAGCCCTCAGCAAAGCCTATTAGTCTTGACACTAAAATACATGTTACTTGGTTGTCCTTGTTTATTAATTTCAGACAGCACTGGAGAGCTAATACACATCAAACAAAATGTGCTGATTGGAGCTTCGTGTTTCCCTTCAAGGGAATGAAGACAGAGTTAATGTATGGCCTTTCTGGCGTTCAAATTCTGCAAGGAGGAAAGAATAGGGATTGCCAAACATGCCCATAGTCTACATCCTGGTTCCCAAGGCTTACCTCTTCTATCTTTCCCTCTCTCTGTATTGTCTTGCATACACTGTGGACTGGATTGCCTGTGCTCACTGCGTTAGTTTTGAAGTGCTATTCTCCTTCCTTCACACAGACTTCCTTTCCATGCCCATTTACTGAGGTCATCAAATCTTTCAGGGGCAGGCTCTCATGTCTTCTATGTAAAGGACATGCCTGAATTGCACAGTTTTCCCACTCCCTTCCTTCTTTACCTCTCCTACCCTAAGTCTAAAATCTTTCCTTTAACTAAGCCTTAGTTTGTGCTGGGGAGTGGTCCTGATGCCAGTGACGATGTGGCAAGGATAGCAGGCAAGTTGAGCCTTGCCCACAGTGGAGAGAATCGCCACATAGTTGTTGGATTTCAGTTAATATTTATGTTGCATAATATATGCCAAGGGCTTTGTGTGATATGACTTTGGTTAATTATTTACCATAGCTTTATGGGACCTAGTGTTAGAGTTTGCAAAATAGCTTCTGCTGCTTTCTCATTTTATTCTTTAGATAATTAAGCCTTAATGGAGTTAAATAACTCGCCAGGAGCCATCTAAATGTTGGAGTAATTTTTGAACTTAGGTAGTCCTAACTGCTAAGCATATAATTCTATGTCTCCACATGACATAATTATGGTGATACATGTGTTTGCATGTGCATGCAAGTGTGTGCATGTATGTGTGAGTGTATGAGTATGTGTGTGTTTATGTGTGTGTGTGTGTATCTTCTGCATAACTACATTGTGATGCCAGGTCCTTAAGAAAACTGACCATATCCTAGGAAGAAGTTAAGAAGGCAAGCTTTGGAAATAGACATATTTGTATTTAGACACATGCTATTATGGTTATGTGATGGCTCAATTTTTTTCTTATGTCAGTTTGAAAAATAGTCACTATAAGGAGGAGTGGACTGAGTACTGGTTGTGATAGTCTTTGCTGTACTTTAATGTTGTGTGTGCACAGGTATTCTCCCCGGATACTGGTTAAGTCTTAGTGCCTGTGCTCCTTAGTCAATAGCACAGTGATTGACGCACAGCATTGCAATTGTTTTTCCTGAGTGACTGAATACAGCAAACACCTACATATTTCAAATTATCCTCAAGGACACCATTTTGGTAGTTACATTTAAAGGACAATTCGATAAGGCATACAGGTTTTCTAAATTGTATTAGATGGTTCAGACAAATGGTAATGTCTAAAAAACTGAAAATGTATATACCATGAGGACTTGATCAATTTCAAATGGAAATAAAGAACTTACTTCCTGTGTTCGTTTCCTCTTAGGTAGAGTCTCCTGTAGCTTGAGTTGGCTTCAAACTCACTGCATAGCATAGGCTGACCTTGAATTCTAGATCCTTCTACTTCAATCTCCTTAGTATTAGGGTTACAGGTATGAGCAATTCCTTCCAGCAAAGAACTTACTTCAACATAATTATAATAAATGCTACTTATTTATCCTCTAGCAATTCATAGTTTGGGCTACATGGGCCGCAAAGAAGTCACAATATTCTATTTGCACTCTATTAAAACAAAATTATTAATCAGATCCTAGTATCCACAATGTATTCTGAAACTGCAAAATTAAACATTTTCAATAATATACTTCCCTTTCTCAAGTATACCACACTCTCTTTTATTTTAATGAATTTAATATCTTTAAATTTTCACATAACTTCCTGACATTGATTTGTAGTTCAATATCATTATACCTGAGATACATTACATATTTTTTATTCCTTTAATTTGTCTTATAGGGCACAGTGTATGTTCAAGCTGTTGTAGGATGAAGTTCTATGTGTGTTAGTGAGACGATGGTTCATTCTGTAGTTTAGGTCTTTTAATGCCTCACTAATTTACTTTTAATCAATTAGAAGCACTGAGATCTGTTATGATTATGGATTTGTTTATTTCTTTACTCTTCTAGACTCAGGGCTATGAGTCTTTGTTTCATATATTCATAAATCTCTCACCAGATACATGAACACCTAACTTTACCATACTTTCCTGGCAAACAGATTCCTTTATTAGTATGTAATGTTCTCTTTTGTTTTGGAAAAATTCTTTACTTTCAAGGCATCTTTATCTAATATTGATATGACTTATTTAAAATTTATCTTAATAAGTATTTATCTGATGGGTCTTTTCTATCCTTTTAATTTACCTGTATAAAATACCACAATGAAATTAATCATTCATATGATTAATTTACCCTAATAAAACAACATATACCTTTAAAACACTAAAAATGTAAGTATATAACACAACACTTAAAGAGGCTATGTTTTAGAGAATTATGTTTGCTATTTGACTGATGTGTTAGATTCTTTTATTAGTATGACTATATGAAATATATAGTTTTGCTTTTACTGTTATTTCCTAACTTTCCATTTTTATTCTATACATTCCTCCACATTTTCTATCTGTTCATATTAAATATTGTATTTCATTTTAATGCCTTTAAGGATTACTTAAAATATTTTGTGATTGCTTTCTGTGTGTTCCATTAATTAAGCACACCCACCTTCTAGTGATATTAAACTGCTTCTTCTATAGAATATGAACCACACAACTACCTAATTTCAATTTCCACCTCTAGTTTTGTAGTATGAATATCATATATTTTATTCTACATATTATTGCCACACAATACTCATTGCTATACTCCTTACTTTGGGTAGTCAAATATCTGTTAGGGCAATTAAAACTAAAGCAATCGCTTCCTCCCCACTGTATCTATGCTGAGCAAGGTATCTTTCCATTCATGGGGGAACCTTGGTCCTGCCTCAAGTGATGTGACAGACTGTTGACTTCCCATGGGAGGACTCATCCTCTCTGACAAGTGGATGTGGGTGTGAGGTGGGGAGAAGTTGGGAGGGGTGGGAGGAGGGGAGGGAGAGGGAACTGGAAAACCAGGATTAGTATGTAAAATAAGATTGTTTTCTTAAAAAGAAAGTGATTCCATCCCATTACCCCTCAATTATTCTATCCGGATCTCATTTCTTTATGTAAATTCAAATCTGTCTGATATCATATTTCTTCTGCTTCAAGAACTTTTTTGACTTGTTTTGATAATTCTAGTCTGTGGAAATGAAATCTCTCAGTTTTGGTTAGTGTAACAAAAATCTCTGTTTTACCTCTGGTTTAGGAAGATGTTTTTGCTTGCCATAATATATTTTCATATTATCTATGAAATTTAGAGCACTCTAAGAATTATAATCAGAAAACATATTAGTACACTTTTAGACAAGACATATACAAATTGTCGTTGTTGTTGTTGTAGACACAGGGTTTCTCTGTAGCCTTGACTATCCTGGAACTCAGTCTATAGACCAGTCTGGCCTCATACTCAGAGATCACCTGCCTCTGCCTCCTGAGTGCTGGGATTCAAAGTGTGTGTCACCACCTCAAGCAGCTTGAAGAATGCGGATTGAACAAAGAACACATTTCTTACCTTAAACTGATAATGACAGGATCCGCGCAAACCACAAATCAGTGAAGTGACATCCTTAAGCCACTGGAAATACACAGTCCAACAAACCGGGATTCTGTACCATTAATCTATGAGTTTTTTACTTTATTTACTTATAATGAAGCTTATTTTACTTGTGATATTTTCATGTTGTTTTTTTCTTAGGGCTGATTTCTCAATGTTAAGTTTTTTCCAGTTTTTTATGTTGGCCATTTTCTCCACAAGGAGTTATTTACTTACTTATTTATTTATTTCTGAAACAGGATCTGGCTATATGCTCCTGGTTGACCTTGAGCTTCTGGAATTTTTCTTGCCACTGGTCCTGTGTACTGAGTTTGGAGATACTGTCACACAAGATTCTGCAAGTATAATTTACATTTACATTAATTGTCAATTAGTATCAATATCTGGTCCATTCCTGAGCATGATTTTGTTGGTTGTTTTGTTTCTTGACGTGTGTGTGTGTGTGTGTGTGTGTGTGTGTGCGCGTGCGTGCGCGTGTGTTTCCTTACAGAATGATTGTAAGAGCCAGTGAATATGGAGGAGACTAAAGGAACAGTGCCTTCTGGACACAACAGGACTGCCTCACATATGAACTCACTGAGACTCGAACAGCACGCACAGGGCCTGCACAGGTCCAAGCCAATGGAGACAGAAAAGGGACACGAGCTCCATCCCTAATCCAGAAGCCCTCTGCAATTGACATGCAATAAACAACAAACAAACAAAACCCCTTTTTCTCCCAATAGAACCTCACTGCTACACAAACCACACTTAAGGAAGCCCCCATGCCCAGCACTAGATGGCCAACATAAAACAAATTCAATGGTATTTTTGGAGTGCCTTTACTCATAAGGCTTTGTTTGAGCATTTTATCTTGTCTTTTGCTTTTCTCTTATATTCACAATTTTGTGCTTTTAGTATGTGAGATTATGTGACTCTGTGTGTATGTATTTCTTATGCTTTTTCTTTGTACTTTTCTCTTTTTGTCTATTTACTCTGTTTTATTATGGTTTATTGTTCTTTTATTGACCTGTTTGTTTTCTAAGCAGAGAGAGAAAGAAGGTGTGGAGTTGGACTGATTGGGTGGTGAGGGGATCTGGGAGTCTGATGTTGATGCTTATTTTAATATGCAGTTAATAACTGCTGTGATGATGAATAACTGGCTCCAGTGATGTTGAGGATAGTGACAATGGTGGTGCTTTTAATATTTGAGTTGTTACTGGTACTTCAGAGTTCAGGATTATGTTTTCACTTGTTTGTAAAATCCAGACCTTAAGACAGAAGACATGTATGGGGGCTCATTCAGTCTTTCATCTGGATCCTCACTGTTGTGCAGCTATAGAAGTGGGAGCAGTGCTCAGGTTTCCTGAGCACCCCAGAATGTGACTTAAGATCTACAATCCATGGCCTGAGAAGTCAAAACTGTGAGGAGATAAATCATGACGTCACTTTTAATTCCCGAGTTTAGCACAATCCTGACAATGTCATTTTCCAAATTCTGATGCAATTGTGGGCCAGGTGTCAGATAGATTTGTTCAACAATATCCCCTTACACATACTGAATATCTGTCAGTGCTTAAATAAACATATTCCAAAAGATGATCTATAAATAAATCTGCAAAGAGTATCTCTGCTTTGGTGTTGGACACATGGAACCTTGCACATTCAGTGTTAATGGTATCCATACACAATCTGACAGTTTTTGAGAAGGTACCTATCTAAAGAGTGTGCCATTTTGTTAAAAAAGGAACATTTAGTTATTTTTACAATAAGAAATATAAATCAGCCAGGCGGTGGTGGCACACACCTTTGATCCCAGCACTTGGGAGGCAGAGGCAGGCGGATTTCTGTGAGTTCGAGACCAGCCTGGTCTACAAGAGCTAGTTTCAGGACAGGCTTCAAAGCTACAGAGAAACCCTGTCTCAAAAAACCAAATATATATATATATCCAGAGGGTGGCACAAATACATGAATTGTTTTGTTGTAGTAGCTATGATTAGAATTCTCTGAGTGAAGAAGGACAACAATAACAAACAGCTCTTCTATAGTAATGGGAACTTAAAAATTGCCTTGGTCCAAGGAACACCAAAAAGTGTTAAAACTAAGCAGAACAAAAAAGAGGAAAAGTTGACCTTCTTGGGGTGGGACCCTTCAGGTAGGTTGTCAAAGATAGATATTTGGACCTTTTCTTTATCTGTCAGTAAGTGAGGGCTCATCTCAGGTACCATATGGGAACCATTGATCGGATTCTTCACAAATGCGAAAAAGTTGTTTTCAAGAAAGATATCTTGGGCTGCCAAATGGCTTAGTAAGTAAATGTGTTTGCCATTTAGTCTGATGACCTGAATTTGGTTCCCAGGATTCTCATGTAGAATGAGCTCTTGTATACCATCCTCTGACTTCCACATGTATGCTATGGCACAGGCCCTACTCAAGGAAATAAAGATTTTAAAAATATAAAAGATATGTTCCTGGTCTAGATATTTATAGGGAAAGAACTGGTTGAATGGCCATTTGGGAGAAGAAGTTGCTTTAAAGAAGCAGTTCTCAACCTGTGGGTCACAAACTCCGTGAAGGTTGCATTTCAGATATCTTTCATATCCGATATTTACATTACTATTTATAACAGTAGCAAAATTACAATTATGAAGTTGCAACAAAATAATTTTAGGGTTGGGGTCACTACAGCATGAGGAACTGTGTTAAAGGAAGATGAGAAGCACTGCGTTAAAATAAGATTAAGTTTTTGGTCTCCGGGGATGAGGGTGAATATCCCATGGTAAGAGATTTCAAGACCGTAATAGTCTTCAGGGTACAGAGAGTTTTGATTGTTGCCTGAATCCATTCAGGGAGATCTTCTTTTCTGTATCTGCAGAGATAAAACAAGTTCCATTACCTCCATATTGGAAATAGTTTCCTTTTAATTATTGAGTTGCTGTTCTAGGAAGGCTATGTTCAGATTCTCCATTCCTGTGGATGGGGGATGCATAGTAAATTAATTTTGAATTGCCTGTGTCTGATTGACCTTTCATTGATAGACCTGTTACCAGCATCTCCAGTAGGATTTACATAAACCCAGTTGATGGAATGGAGGCAGCTTTATATGACTTTGGCCTGCAGTAACAATAAGCAGTTGAGTGCTAGGGGAGATCTGAATTAGCAGACTCCTATGAAATGTCTCGCCACGTATTCTCTTACTACAATCAGCAATAGCAATAATTTCAACAAGTCTATTTCAATTAGACTGATTGATTATATGTGCTGTTTTATAACCAAAAAACATTGATTCTCTATCCCCTCAGAGCTGTAGGCATGAAAGATTGCATCAACGTTTACGCTTTTTACCTAAGTTTATTTTTAGGTTAGGAAAGACAATAAGAAGCCATAGGAATTATCTGGACTAACTTCTATTTGATAAGCAAAATTTTGATGGAAATGACAATCCTTTCTAGTACATCTGGAAAAAAAATCTCCTTAGAGACTTTTTCTATATTCCATGACTTTAAAATTTATTTTTATTTTTATGTGTGTGTTTTATCTGCAATCATGTCTATACACCATGTGCATGCAATACCTGTAGATGCCAGAAGAGGACCACGATGTTGTTTTAATGCAGGGATTCTCAAGTTGGTGGGTCACTAATCTAAAGATCTGTGGTGGTTTGAATAGGTATGACCCCCCCCCATGCACTCATGTGTTTGAGTGCTTGGCCCATATGGAGTGGCACTATTAGGAGGTATAGCCTTGTTGAACTAGGTGTGGTCTTCTTGGAGGAAGTGTGTCACTGTGGAGGTGGGCTTTGAGGTCTCATACATGCTCAAACTGCACCCAGTGTAGCTTCTGCTGCCTGTAGATCAAGATGTAAAATTATCAGTTCCTTCTCCAGCACCATGTCTGCTTTCATGCTACCATGATGACAATGAACATCTTAACCTGCAAGCCAGCCCCAATTAAATGTTTTCCTTTATGAGAATTGCCATGATCATGGTGTCTCTTCACAACAGTAGAAATCTTGGCTAAGACAGGGTTGAATACCAGATGTTCCACATATCAGACATTTACATCATGATTCTTAACAGCAACAAAAAATGTAGTTATGAAGTAGCAATGAAAATAATTTCACGGTTGGAGGTCACCACCTCATGAGGAACTGTATTAAGGGTTGCAGCATTAGGAAGGTTGAGAGTCACTGCTTTAAAGTAAATGTCACCATTTCACCACAGCTGCTTTCCAGCAGTCCGCCTTGAGGCTGTTTCTCCAATTAAATAATGATAATCCTTTAACTTATTTACCAATTGATTTTGAAAGCTCAAACAGAAAAGCAAAGCATCCGGAAGCTGTGGCACCAGCTCCTACAGCTGGGCTGGGTCTCATGGTACAGTGTAGTTCCTCAGTTTCCATCTCTTAAGTAGTTCCTAGCTAATCCTACCTGTGTGAGTCACACTGACTGCTTCCTTCAAAAGTGCTTATTTGATTACTGTTATCTTTAATGGTCCATGAAATAAAGGCATAAAAGTTCAAGAAACCAACTTGCATAAATGATCAGTTAATTGATTGATTTGCCGATAGCTATTGAATGTTTATTATATGTCAAATAACCTCAGGTGGTTTTGGGTAAAGGCTATTAGAAAGTACCCATGCTCTCATTAAATTACGTTCTAAGGTGGAACACAGAAGTAAATATATGTCAAGCGATGATGGATGCTATGAGGAGCAGCATTTGGGGTGGGGAGGTTGCAAGAATAAAAAATTTTAAGTGGTTGAGGGCAATGAATGCTTTGGGAAACAGGAGGAGAACAATGTGCTGGGTTGCCGAAAATGATCAGGAACGATGAGGCTAAGGAAATGTCCCTAGTGCACTCACGGGGTGCCATAGAGACTTTCAGGTAGGGGGCACTGTAACCAGGGTCATGATTTGTCGGCACTATGGAAACATTAGACAGGAAGGGTTGAAAAGTTAGAGACTAGGCATAGTACAGGTTAAAAGTAAATCATACTCAACTGAATGAAGTGGACATGAAGAGTGATAATAAAATGAAGAGTGGGATCATAAAATAATTAGAAGGATTGGATGTTGGAAAGGGGTTAAACATGATTTCAAAGTATGAAAATAATATGGAGACCTTTGGGACCAAGTAGCCTGTGAGCAGAAAGGAAATATTGTTTTTGAACATCTGAAGAGTAAGATTCTTATTAGATATCCAAGCAAGGATAGTGACAGAGATGTTAGAAGGTATTAGGCTAGGAGAGAGGAGTGGGAGGAGTGGACAGAGGAAAGAGGAGTGAGGGGAGTGAAGAGGAAGAGAGGAAAGAGACTGGGTGAGCAGGTGAGCACACTACTGTGGGAGAAGCAATGCATTTAAATAGAGTAAGGGGGAAAGTCTAGATATTACAAGAAGGATATCACACTGCACGTTAATCTACTTATGCAGTGTTATCTCTTATGAAGTAAATCAAATAAGCACTGGAATTCACCTTACCGTTTTTTTTTTTTTTTATGTCAGAGTGTTCTTGGTCCTTCATATTGAAGGTCCGAAGACTAAAGTTACTTGTTTCCCAGAAGATAGGAAGTAACCAAAATTCAAAAGATACTGAAGTAAATGATAGAATGTCATGATATTGATTTTCATCAAGAATATAATAATACGAGACAAGATCAACCCCTTCACCACCTCTTCATTGCAAACCCACATTAAAATCAGGAGGTACCCATGTTGAATTCACATCCAGATACTGAACATTTTCTTTTTGTTTTGTTTATTAGCAGTACTAGGAATTAAACCTAGGGCTTTGTCTAGTACCCTACTACTAACTATAACCTAAAACTGGATTCTAACAGACAAATTGGCAGGCAGGCAGGCACGCATACATACTCATATGTATACACACACACATGAACATGTGTCGTGACCCACAGGATGAGATGTCATGGTCCTCTTCTGGCCTCTCCAGAGACTGTATGCACACGCTGTGCAGACACACTTGCAGATAAAACACACATACACATAAAAATAGAAATAAATATATGTGTATTTAGCTATCATAGATAAAGGAACATCTTAGTTTTTATTTTTTGGTAAAATGTGTCTTAGCGATGTTGATAAACTGCTTTGTCTCCTAGGAAAAATATATTTATTACAGACCAACCACGGCACGGAACTCTGTGAGACTGATAACTATTTGTAACTGTGATATCCAGTGCTGACACAAAGATGGTTTGCTCTGCTATGCATCACAGAAAACAATAAGTGCCCTTTTTGTATTCTGATAAAGGGGAAATAAAGCAAGTCTGTTCAAGGTTAACCAAATGCTCCCTTCTTGTACTGGCTGCCCAGGCTTCTCATTTTGAATTCCCTGGGTGGTCTTACCATCTGGGCACTAAAGGGAAACCCTGGCTTTAGCCATTTGCCTGGAGGACTCTGGTCCAGGGTTATGGCTCCATCCATTCCCTCTGATGACAGCTACTTATGGTTACTTAGATGTTAATGCTCAAAACGGCTCCCCATTTCCATCTCTGTGCTCCAGAATAACAGAAATACAGTTTACAGATCTTCTAGGAAGCAGAAGTTCTCTATCTTCTCAGTGTTTTCTTAACTTACTCTCACACCTTTTAGGCTTTAACAGATCTTTATTTGGATTTGTTAATATGGGGGTTCACATCATAAGTGAATAATTTTTTAAAATGAAATTGGACACGACCTGATTTTTTTCCCCAAGGGACTAACAGAGCACTTGATTGAAAAGATCTTTTTGACAACTAATGAATATCTTAGGGCTCCTGGCAGGTTTTATTTTTAATATAATTTTTAAGTAGGTGCAAATTCTTCCAGTATAGGTAGATTTTATAAGTCATCTGTCAGGCTACTGTCATACTTTATTTCTTTATACAATTTTAAGAACTAATACATTATTATGTTCCAAAGACTTAATAATAACTTTAAGAAATACATAATTTTCTAAGTATTTTGAATTTATCGAGAGGCGCATGAAAGAACTGATGCATTCTGCTTAAACAGGAGTTTCACGGACATTGTGTGCAATATTTCATTAAGAGAACTTGGGTATGGGATATTAAAAGTAAGACAATTGTTCAATAATTAAATATTCTTTGTTAAAAATGTCATTCTTAATGGGATTGGAGATAATATGCAGATATTTCAGTGTATTGGAAGAGATGGAATATGCTTAGTTATTCATGACATCTGAATGGTAAAGTGGGGGAGTGTGTGCAGAAAGACTAATTTCTGAGAGGCAATAGGTGAAAAATGCCATGAACTGAAAACTGAAAACTCATTTTTTCTTAGTCAACTGTCATCAGTAACAAAATTAGTAGCTCTGTTCTTTCCTTTAGGAGACATTGCTGGGCTCACAGCGATGACACTCATCTCATTATTAGGACAATTGCCGAATATTGAGCTACTGTTTGCACCATCTTGGGAACCCCAGCTTCTTACTACCTCTCTGCACATACCTCAGATTTCTCAGCTGCTCTAGCTTGGCTCCCCGACACTGAATTTCAGAGTGCCTTAAGGCACTGGGTTGGAATTCATCGTCACTCTGCTTTCCCTCATCCGCAGTCCCACTGTCAGGGGCTTTCTCTCTTTCTGGTATTGATGACTCATAAGATTTTTTTCTTTTAGAGCAGTTTGGTGCCATTGTATTTGTGTGTTCTCACATGCTGAGATTTTACCCTTCTTACTTTCACAGCACCAACATAAATAGTAACCCAGCAAAAACAAATAATAATGTGATATCATTATGAACACTCTTGATTCCTTGGAGGAACTCCATGCATCTGCAGACAATACTGGGAATAAAGCTCTTATACAGAGTTTCCTTTGAAAGGTGCCACAAGCCACTTCCCTTGAGTGTGTTAGTCAGCAAGGTTGCACTTGAATTTCCCTCAAGGACTTTGAATCTCAAAAGGACCCAAATGCCATATTTACAAATTGTTTTCACCTATGGAGTTGCTGAGTACCACAGACCCCAAGAGAGAAAGTCGAACGTATCTCTGGTATATTTCATTTCAGTGTGGAATTGCATAAGTAACAATAAACATTTGTTGTGGATGAATCCATAACCCCTTACAAATTGTGGTTGGGTTGCATTTCTGTTTGCGCTGTTACAGGCCATGAGTACTGGCAGCCAGCAAACCTCTGATGTTTTTTAATCAAACAACAGAATCCTAAAAAGGTCAGAACCATAACTTATAAAACCACTTTTCACAGGCTGCCCCAAAAGGAATGAAAGATCAAAATGTGAGTGATTCCCTAAGCCGAATGCCATCCATCCAAATATGAGAATCAAAAGCACACTGTTTCAAAGAAGTCAGCATTGACAATGCATTGGAAAAAGAAATAAATTTTTCCTGTACCATGGACAGCCTTCTTCTATTTTCTCTTTTTCATCTAGGTGTCAGAAATTAAATTATTTTCATGGGTTTGAAAAATCTGATCCTCTTATCAACAAATGGAAGAAGCCATCCTCCCACCGATCACTTTAATAAAACAATTTGGCTCTTGCCACATGGAATTTATTTACTTTTGCCTGTAATTTCCCCCAGGATAGCTATAATTCTCTGACCATCATTGCATGCAATTTTATGTGAGAAGTAGAATGAAAAACATGGCGGTGTGATTGTATGATCTGGGGCTTGGAGTAGTCTCCGAGTGCACGTCTGTATGGATGTGCGTCTTGTCTTTATCAGCTTTCCAGCTGTCAACTGCCACTCACCACGCAGGCACACTCAAACAGTGAGTGGAATGTGAAAGAATTAATGTAAGTTTTGTTTAGTTCTTTTTATGTATTTTTAGCAAAACTATAATTGTATCACTTTCCCCGTTCCCTCTGCTCTCTTCAGCCCCTCCCAAGATCCCTTCTTCCAAATCAGCCCACTCTCAAAGGTTCATAGACTTTTTATTATATTATTATTGGAACATAATGACGCATGTACATGTATGCATAAATGTGTAAATACAACTTGCTAAGTGTGTCTTGGTTGTTTGTGTTTGTATGGTTTCAGGACTGACCACTTCATACTGCACAGCCAACAAGGGGCTCATCTCGGGGAGGAGCTACCTCTCCTTCCTTCAGCAGACACCAGTTGCCTTCAGCTCCTTGTCCAGGGTTATGGTCCTGGGAGATTTCTCTCCTTCAGCATCATCATGTCTATTGATATTGCCATTGCTCAGGTCTTGTTTATGTAGCTGTTTCTATGAAAGACTGTTTCGCAGGAGACATTTTGATATTCTGGCCCTTTGAATCTTACTTTTTCTTCCAAGATGTTCACTGAGCCATAGATGTGGAGGCCATGATTTAAATGTATCCACTGGGGCCGGGGCTCCCCAGTCTCATTCACTGATCTCTGCATCTGAATTTGTGTCCAGTTGTGTTTTTCTGTGATGGACTCCATTTGCAAGAAAGAGAGCTTCTTCGATGAGGGACTGTCGTCACACCTCTCTCTGGGTATAGGATACAGTTTTGATTGTAGTAAGGAATTATGCTGGTTTAGCAAAGTGTCAGTAGTTGATTTTCTTCCAAGATCCATGACCTTACTACCCATGGGAAATGGTTAGGTTTCTAGTATGGACATCTCTGTATTTCGCATAATTTTAAGGAGATATAAAATAATAAAGTTTATTGAGGCTTTAAGCAACAACCTTAGTCTTATTTTTCCATCCTCTCTCCCTTTTCTTTTGCATCAACCCTTCCCCCCATGCCCTACAAAAGAAACCCTGCCAGGTTTTCAGTTTCCGGCTCTATATCATCTGTATGCTGCTATTTCTCTCTCAAGCTACTCACTCAGCTTCCCTATTTACTTTTGGCTTCTGTTGCTGCTCCATGTTGTGAACTCTCATCTGAGGATGTAGAGGTAGGAAATGCAGATGAGAGAGAAAATGAAACTTTTATTTTTGAGGGTCTGGATTTCAATATAATCTTTCCTAGTTTCATGAATTTACTAGCAAATTTAACTTTTCTTTGCAGCTGATTACTATCCGCATCACTTTGTAAAGGTACCACGTTTTCATTACCGATTCGTCTGTTGATGGACATGGAGGTTGTTTCTGTTCCCTAGCAATTGTAAATAGTGTGGCCAAAAAAAAAAAAAACATGGATAATAGGTACTTTCGAGTACCTATTATTTTTATGTCTGTGTATGAGATATATATGCTTGTTTGCGTGAGTGCTGTGGAGACCTGAGGCTTCTGATTTTGAACCTTCCTTAAGCACTCCCCACCATATTCCCTGCGGCAGATCAGGGCATCTCAGCTAAATCCAGAGCTTCCTGTAAAGGTAGTCGAGCACTCAGCTGCTTCAGAGAGCCCCATCCCTGCCATCAGCGTGCTAGCAGGAAGGACACCAACCACGTCCACCCCGTGTTTATGTGACTGCTGGGGATTTGGACTTTAATCTTCATGATTGCCTCCCACATGGTTTTTATGCACTGAGCCATCTTTTCAGTCCTAACCAAAATGTTTTAAATTTGACTTGCAGTGCTAGCTATAATGTCTTCAGATGTAGAAAAATAACGATGGAATACATACATGGGAACTTTCAATGGTGGCCGTTTCTGTTCTTTTATTTTTTTCCTAGAAGTTATACATTTACAAAGTCATGGAATTCTCTGGGTCCAATAAAAACCATAACTTTCTTGTCCACATAATTTTCTGTTTCCCAAAGCAATAACTTTTATTTCTTTTCACTGATTGTTTTTATATTCCTCTGTATTTCTGAGTAACATGGGTTTTTTGCTACTTAATACAGTGGCATAGGTTCTGCCCAGGAATATTTAACTGTCTTTTGTGTTTTAGCTTCTTTACCAACATATGTGCATTTCTAGTCCCTGTACTGTTGAGTTTAGTAAGTATTTAAAATAGCATTCAGCATTTACACACTAAATGCACCCTGAGTGGGACACGGCATATACTCGCATACAGACTTTTGCTTTGCAGGATCTTTTTCTTGCCCAGACTTAAGAGTTGCTTGCTGTCTGATTGGGAGAAATAGTTAACAGTGATTTTCCTGTCTACATATGAAAACACCTTGGCTATTCTATCAGTTTCATTTTACTGGAAAAAAATCTCTTCCAATGTTTTAGCTTCTGCTTCTATCTGAATTGATGGCTTCTAGACTTGGTAGAATTGAAGCTACAGAATTCACTGCACTGGCAAGCTAGCATCCTGTAGGCAAGCGCTGGTGACAGATTCTTTAAAATTTCTTTCCCTCATTCCTTTTCTTTCTTTTCCTTTCCCTCCCTTCCTTCTCCTTTTCCTCCTACCCCTTATCTTCTTTCATTCTTTCTTTTATACTGGGAATAAATTGAAGGTCTTGTTCATGTTCGTTCATGGCCAAACACCCTACTTAGTGTATCTAGAAACACATCAGTTGTGTTTGCTATTTTAAGATAAGGTTTTTCTAGAGAATTCAGTTTGGCCTTGAATTTAAGATCCTCCTGCTTCAGATTCTAGAATAGCTAGGATTATAGTCTTGTATCACCATTCCTGGTCTCCAACAGTTCATTTTTGGTTTATGTTGGAAATACATTGCAACATATTCTATAAAATTCATGCATAGAAAACATGTTTGGAAATAACTTTGGAGGTCTAAACAGTATTTTATAGCCTTCTATAATTAAGTTTGTCTTGGACAAAATATTGTATCCTGAAAGTCACTCTTTTCTTGGAATTTTGAAGGTAATTCTGATTTTTCAACTTTTAGGATCATTCTGGAGGATGAAGAAGTTTGGCGAGTTGGTTATGTGTGGCAGTTAGCTGTCCTTTTCCCCTCCTCCCATCTTCTCATCTCTATAATAGTGTGAGATTATGTCCCTTGTGTGTTTCAACCTTAATTTTTGTGCTGAGAATATTGCAAATCTATTCTATCTAGAAATACATGTTCATCATTTTTGTATTTTGAGGGGCAATATTTTATGCTATTATTCATTCTCAATGATATCTACTGCTGAGACCACTGTGTGTTAGATCTCTGGGGCTGGTCCCTATTTCTGCTTTTCCTTCTTGAGATTTACTGCTGGCAGCACTTCTTGACTTGTTCTCTTAATTCAATTGAATTAATTATTTCCTAAAAGAATATTTAGAGTGTTTTTTTAAAATATATTCTTTTGTCTCTGTAAGTAGCATTATTTCATTTTAATGACTGCCCTATACTGGATCTAGTGTAGACCCCCCCTAAGTTCTGTTTCTTTGCTTTGCTCTGTGTCTTTAGTCTGAATAATGTCTTCAAACCCTTCATAATTAAGAGCACAATATTTAAAGGATCGTTTCAAACTCTATGAATCTGGATTCATTAACTACTGTAAATCCTGGTGGGAGGGAGGTATATCAAAGAGCTGTTTAGCAAAGGAGGTACTATATTCCTCCATGGGGATAAAAAAGCAATGTGGCAATAGAGAGTAAGGCAACATCAAAAGGATTTATGATTGATTTTATCCAGAGGTATAGACACAGGGCAATTCTGGATGATGCAAAAATTTCTGATTTATTCAGGTAGGAGGAAGGTCTGATAATTTCTGAGATGGAGCAGGCTTGGAAGACCTGGGAAGTCATTGTTCCTTCTAAGGTCGAATTTGATAAATGTTGAAACCTAGTTATAGTTTTCCACACTAAGTAACAGATTTTGTAGCTAGAGCATAGTGTATTATATACAACTGACAGATTGTGAGTATGACAAACAAAAGCGGCCACATAATTATCCAGCTGGGACTTCCTGAGAGGAAGCTTTGGACTTTGTTAGGGAGCGCACTTAGTGCTGCTCCCCTTGGGAGATGAAGAAGTCAGTAAAGGCAGGTAGGTCAGCCTCTGGGTTCAGGAGGGTGGCTTCAAAAGAAAACCTTTCTGCCAGTTTCTCCATTGCCACTGTGAAGGGCTAGAGAGTCTCCCGTTGACCTGACTGTAGTTTTCTTTGACTAAAGAATGAGGACAAACCATTATTTTGGCCATTGTAGCAAAGTCTACTATATAAAACAAGATGGGTAGGAATTTCAGTATTTTATTCTTTCACATTGGATATATATACATAATATATATATGTATATATATGTATGTATATATTTCAATTTGCCTGAAATTCAGTGCTATAAATCATGCTTGGATTGAACTTTTTGTTCTTCTTTGCACATTGTTTCTCTATCTTCTCTTTTCTATCCACATGGCGAGCCAATGACATGTGTGTCCCCAGGTGGGTAGTAGGATGTGTGCTGCATTTTGGTGGGACAGCCAAGAGAGGATGCATCCTCTTGTTCTCTAGAATGAGTGCACTCTTTTGTAGCTAGCTATCCTGTGCCTAGTGTGGGGCACCCCCTGAGAGTTTTCTGGAGTGCAGAAGGAAGGGTAACACTTTAGTTGGTACAAATGTATGTACACGATGGAAAATTAGACCACAGCACAAAAAACTGTAGTGTTAGTAGAGACAAAATCAAACGCCTTATAATTCTAGAACTTAATGATATTTTAAAATAGAATGTGCGTATGTTGCGGAAACTTTTCAATAACAATGGCCAATGAACTCTCTCACATTTGAATAGGACAGCTTTTTCATCAGCAGGTGGACCATTCTACCATGTTGATTCCATATTATTGACTCAGCTCCCCTAGTAACAGTGCCTCCAGGGAGAAGCAAACATAAAAAAAAAAGAAAAATTCTCACACATTACTTCTAGTTTTTTTTCCCAGCAATGCAAAGTAAAATAATTGTACATTTTGTCATGTTATCTTTTGATTTCTTTATTGTTAAACATTATTATGATACTATAAATTTAAAAGAAATATTATTTTTTATTTAATGTGTATATGTGTGTGCACCACAAGCATGGAGGAGCCCAAGTAAGTCAGAAGAGGGTCTTGGTTTCCTGAAACTAGAGATAATTGTAAACCACCATGTGGGTTCTAGAATCGAACCCAGGTCTTCTGCAAAAAGAATAGGCGCTGTTAACTTCTGAGCCATCTCTCCCACCTTAAATGGTGCTGTAACTAATTAGACCAGTTAGCATATACTAATGAGTTTATTCTATGCCAAGATTATCGAATGGAAACCAAACCCATCTGCATGACAAAATAAAACATAATAGAGGAATAAATAAAGACTCTCAAAAAAAGGCAGGGTAAAAATTGGCCAGTCCAAAGTTGTACACACACATTCATCTTAATAGTGGCAAGATCATCTGTTTGAATTCTAATTGTTAGGAGATTTTTCCTCACTCAGTCTGACAATATGCCATGTGGTGCTAATCCTGAGTCTGTAACATCTTTTGCTATTACAGGATGCTATGTTATTTCCGCCATTGACATTTAATTTAATATAACATGCAATTTGATATTCTTGTACTGGAGCAAGCTTATAAAGAAGAAGAAAGGACAGAGTGTTTTTTCCCACTTCTAAATTTATCCAGAAAATATAGCTCAGTTTATTACCAGATGAAAGAAGCTAAAACAGAAGATAGATATAGTGATGTATTGTCTAATTTCAATATCTATAATAACTGGCCCACAATTTGGGGAATAGGTCTGTTTATTATTTGTCAAGACTCGATTTCAGAAAACACTAACATTTTGCTATTTAACTCTCAATCTTTGCCTTGAAGCCAAAGAGTTTATTCAACCCAATTACTCTCCTTTGTGTCTTTAAGGTGATCATAACCTTGGAATTCTGGAAGCTTCTTCTATGACCTGAATAGTTAAAGTTCTGTTCCAATTGGGGAATGCTGCTTACCTAAATTTTATTACAAAGATTTATTACAAAGTACTAAGTAAACCATTTAATTTTAAACACTTGAACAATAAGTACTTTACCATTTTCTCTGTATCTTGTGTGAGTGTAGAAAACACGCACATTTGAGTTTAAAAGAAGCTTTCTCCAAGGGTGCTCTTTATGAGTGGACTGTATTCTAAATGAGCTGCTTGACCCTATGTACCAGCTTCTGAATTTTCAGTTAAGTGTCCTGGGTAGCAGTCATGGGCCTTTCATAAGTCTAGAAACTAGGACTAGGAGCTGACAGGGATTATTAATCATATAGCTGAAAAAAAGAGAAAGTTCTAGAAGGAAAGCAAGAGAGGGTCTGGCATTAATGAGGGCAGATGTTGAGGGATCCCAGAATTATATTCCAGTGATTCAGAGCTTCTCAGGAATATTTTTATGCTTTGCTACTTAATGTCTGCTATAATACGTTTGTGAAATAAAAATATTTTTTCTTTCTTTTTTCTTTTTGGCTTTTCAAGACAGGGTTTCTCTGTAGCTTGGAGCCTGTCTTAGAACTAGCTCTTGTAGATTTGTCTGGACTGGAACTCGCAGAGATCTGCCTCCCTCTGCCTCCTGAGGGATTAAAGGTGTGTGCCACCATTGCCTGATATGAAATAAAAATCTTAAATAGAACTGAAATACTAAGAAAGACTTTCTTTCATGTTTCCCACATGTATGCTCTACACCAATGTCTGTGTCATCTATCCTCTATCTATCTATCTATCTATCTATCTATCTATCTATCTATCTATCTATCATCTATCTATCTATCTATCTATCTATCTATCTATCTATCTATCTATCTGTCTGTCTGTTTTTGTATATCTATCTATTTATCTATCATCATCATCATCTATCTTTCTATCATCTCTATCTATCTATCATCTATCTATCTATCTATCTATCTATCTATCTATCTATCTATCTATCATCTATCTATCTATCTATCATCTATCTATCTATCATCATCATCTATCTTTCTATCATCTCTATCTATCTATCTATCTATCTATCTATCTATCTATCTTCTATCTATCTATCTATCTATCTATCTATCTATCTATCTATCTATCATCTATCTATCTATTTATCCTATCTATCTATCTATCTATCTATCTATCTATCTATCTATCTATCTATCTATCTATCTATCTATCATCTATCTATCTTCCATCCACCTATTTAGCCATATCTCCTTACTCACTTTCTCATTTCTTTCCATAACTTTCTCCTTCTCCATCATACACTGTCATGTTTCTACTGGAAAACAAATGTCCAAAAGCATGATTATGTTTTGATTATGCTTGTCCTCAAGATTTCAGTGAGCTAAAGAATCAATTTTAATATTTTTACAAACTGATTTAAACCACTGATACAAAAGCAGACAGACAGACAAACACATTAAATAAAATGTTGCATTATTCGATTTCATTGAGAACCTTGAAACTGTCCACTTATGGTCAGTTTTCTCTTAACTCTTTAGATAATTAAATCATTTCTTCACTCACCTTTATTTGGATATTTTCTTTTATCTATATGCCAAGAAATTTGCACACTTATTTTCCCTTGTTGCATTTTGAAAGAAAATGTCCCTCAAAGGGAATGGCAATTTTAGCAATATGGCTTTGTTCAAGTAGATGTGGCCTTGCTGGAAGAAGTTTGTCACTGTAGAGGTGGGCTATGCATAGTGTGGTGCTCTGTTCACTTCCTGTTGCTTGCAGATCAAGACGTAAAACTCTTAGTTCCTTCTCCAGCACCATATCTTCCTGCATGCTAACATGTCCCACCATGATGATAATGGACTAAATTTCTGAGTCTGTAAACTACTTCAGTTAAGTATTTTCCTTTATAAGAGTTGCTGTGGTCATGATGTCTTTTCACAGCAATAGAAACCCAAACTAAGACACGTGTCATTGCATTTGAGTGGCTTTGGTGAGATTCAATTCACCAAAATACAATTCTCATTTTAAAGTGCTTTTTGGGCATTTTTCTCAGAATTCTTAATAGGTATATTTTTGAAACTAAGACATGTCACAACAAAAATAAATTCAAAGAAAGTTCTTGACAACCTACAGGGCAGGTTAGAGCATAGAATGTTTAAGACAGTTAGTAGAAATACTGTAAGGTGGCAAACAATTTATGGGTTTGGTATAGAGACATAAGACAAAAAGATGAGTCCAAAATCATAGACAAATGATATGAAATGAAAATAGCACTAAAAAGTCTGAAAAATTGTGTCTCCTATTTTTCAGCATAAAACTGTTTCAAAGAAACAACTGCATAGCTATGCACTGTATTTCCCCTTTATTTTATATTTGGTTCACCAATGGGTTGTGATCACAGTGGTAAGTATTCCTTTTACACAAAAAAGCTTTAGAAGCAGTAAGATTTTCCCCACTTAACTTGTCTTCATAAGTGATGCCACTAACAAAGCATCCTTGGAAGGTAATTATTGAAATGGTGACTCCAAAATTATGAAAGGATCCTGGTTCCCAAATGTCCATTTGGAAACGTGTACTTTTTAGGAACACGTGGCATAATTGTCAAAGATAAGAAAACAAAGTAAAACAAAAATGTCTGTCTGTATATACTGGCACTGATAAATAATAATATAATGAAAGAGAAAAAGTGAATTGGATAATAGTGATGTCAGGAAGAGTTTCAGAAATATTTATATAGGAGATAAAACATGTTTGTATTAGATGGAAAGTTGCTGCCAGGAAACAACATGGGGTGAATATATTGGTATGTTTTTATAAGTTTGATTTTCACAGTTAAATGGCTTGGGGTGACAAGGAATTATCATGTAAATTTCAAAGTATTGATTTTTTAATTTTTTAAATTTTAACTATTTTCCCTTTTATTGAAAATAGGGTTTTTTTCCTCACATAATATATCTTTTTATGGTAGTCCCTGCCTCTGCTTCTTCCAGTTTCTCCCCACCTCTCTTTCATCTCTTACTAGAAAACAAACAGGCTTCTTGGTGATAATAATGAAATAAAATAAATACAATTAGATAAAACAAAATGTAACACACCAGAGTTGGGCAAAACCAACAGAAAAAAACGTGCCCAAGAGAAGGCACAAAAATCAGAGACCTAATCTTTCACACACTCAGGAATCCTATAAAAACACTAAGCTGGAAGCCCTAATTTATACACAGAAAGCCTGATGCAGGCATGTGCAGGCCCTGTGCATGCCACCTCAGTCTCAGTGAATCCATAAGAGCTTTGACCATGTTGAATTAAAAGGCCTTGTTCCCTTGGTGTCCTCCATTCCCTCTGGCTCTTGCACTCTTTCTGCCTCTTCTGGGTAAATCAATCCCATAATTATCAATGTAAGAGTGCCTTTAGTTTCGGAAATAATCTTCTGAGGGTGTAAGTGTGATCATGGAAAAGACAAAACCGTCTCCACTTATGATTTAGAACATTCTGTTAGAGGTAGTAAACTTAGAGAGTCTGTCTCTATGGGCTATAGGCCTGACATGTCCCAAAAAATTGAGTCATATTGTTAGTGATAAAAAAATCAATTTCCTATAATTAATTACATATTATGAATTATCTGATGCCTTAATGATCAAATTAAACTTATTCCACAGGAGTCATTAGCACTCAGGCTGGGACTCTCCTCTCTAATTCCTTCTCCAGTGGATCCCAAAAGCATTAGTACCACCACTGACCTTGCTGAAGAGAAATTATAATTATTATTGGGATGATAACTTTGGCTGTTAGGACAATCTGTTATAGCCTATATTCAAAATAAGAGTTATATTTGAAATCTATAGTTCTATTAGGTACGATAGTTCTATTAGGTACGACTTTGTTCCTTGGTTATAAAAGGCAATTTCATAAGCAGAAAGTGGTACTGAGGATAAGTTTAAAGATACACGAGAAAAGTCTGACCCAAAGTCACATGTTCTGCAGAGAGTCACCTGCGCTGACACTGTACTTCTTGTGTGCAGAAGTTAGCATCTGAGGTTCTAAGAAGGCCTGAAGGCAGTGATGCATGAGTGATTTGCCTGTGGAAGATGCAGGAAAGAAAGGAGAGTGAGGAAAGAACCATGCCAGTGAGAAACTGCTCTGTCAAGTTAGAGGAGCAAGTTAAGAGGGAGAGGCAGGTCCGCGTGCAGTCTCAGAAGGCTTGAATCAGAACGCACAACCCTGAAATGGATCTTTCAGCTTGAGAAAAGTGTTTTAGGTCAAAATTTAGTTCGTCTTCTCAACCTTCTTGTAAGATATTTGAGTAGTTCTTTATCATTCATGTCAGCAAAGGGTTCTGCTGTGTCAGTTGAGCAATAGCTCCACCCTGAACTTTTTCTATGTCATGTCCTCCATGTCTGATTAGGTTCCGCACCTTGACCGGTCCCTAGGCAATGTTAGATTACCCTGCAGGAATCCTCTTGTGTGAGTTTAGTCAGACTTTCCCTTCTAACTCATTTAATTTTACTAATTTTATTCCACTGTCCTCTATTCTGCACGACACTTGCCCAATCTCTCTCCCTATCCCAAATCCCCCTGTCGTGCTCTTGGTTACCCCTGCAATGATCCTGCATGAAGTCTCTTCATCATGCGTTGACAGGTGACGTTAAATGGGTTTTATCTCAGCAACCACTGAACGGTTTCAATGAAAGATAAGTATCAGTATTAGTAGCAGCACATTCCTTTAGAGATGAAATTTCAATAATGGAGAGAAATTCGAAGAGTTAATGAGAATTGAAACAACAAATACATGTGATACTAAACTCAATGTGTTGACTTGATATGGAGACAAGAAAAGAATTACAAGTCACTCAGTAATTTTGCCAGCTTGTAGTTTTTAGTTAAGTTGCTTTTGGACTTGGTCACTAAACAAAGCAAAGTGAACAGGCAGACATATTCCATGCTGTTATGTTTTAAATAATTTCTGGGAGGAGGTGGGCCCTTTGCAGGTGGAATCAATTATCTTATTAAGGAGGCTTTAGGGATCTGATAACCCATCTCATGTGCCCCGTGTGGTCACATCATTTGCCCACTTTACCTTCCACACTTTGAGGATCATGGAGCAAAAGGCTCAACCCTTATCAGATACTGAATCTGCTCACGCCTTGGTTTCAGAATTCCTATCACCCAGACCCGTGAGAGATAAATTTGTTGCTTACAAATTGCCAGTCTAAAGCATTTTGTTGCAGTAGCAAGGACAGGCTAAGATGTTGAATTGGAATTTGAGGAGACAGTGTCCTGGAATGCTAATGACAGATACCCACTGGGAAGGAGCTTTGGGTGCACAGGGAAGACTGAATGCAGAAAAGAAGTAACATGAATTTGGAAGTCAGTGAGATCTAGGCTCATGCTCAGTTTGTGTTGCTTAATAGATATTTTAATTCTGTTTTAGGCAATCATATTTATAAATTGAATATCAATTAAATTTAAGTTATGCATAATTACTACATCAAATGAAATAATTCTTCCTAAGAACAGAGTGGATTCTATTGAAAGGTATGTTCATTACAATGTGAAAATATTATAATATGTGAACAAAGACACAGATTTTGATTTTTGATAAATATTAGATATAATGTGGTTGTTTGAATGAGAGGAATTTAGGTCTCTGTATGATAATATGCTAGAAAGTTTGAAAATGGAGCAATTGAATGAGAGGTTATCTAATTTAGATGAGATTTAGGTAATATCAATTGTAAACATTACCATCTCAATCGTTTTTATCTTATCACTAAAAATGTTGGTTAATCTGCATGGAAAGATACAGACCTTAGAAAAACTTTATAAAACAGATCACAGAAATATTCAAATCCAGACAGAGGAATTAAATGGAGAAGCAATTTCAATATTGCATTATAAGAATAGAGAGGATTAGCCTAAGGTTTTTAGAAAACCAACCTTAATATTTATAGTCAACTTACAAGAATTGCCATATGGCAGAGGTTCTGTTACAATAACTGGACTTCTGTGCCAATGTTAGATTTAAGGAGATTCAAGTAAACGATAGTCTCATATGGCATGCATCGCCCTTTGTGAAGCAAATGTTAAACTAGTGGTCAGTTTGTGAAAGAATTATCCCTAACGACTGGATATATTTGGTTATAAGTGCTTTAGAGTTGGTCCACAGTTATAATGGAGTACCTCGTTCAGAGAAGAGGTTAAGATTATTGAAAAATGAAGTAAGGCTAGAGGTAGGGAAATCTCCAAGGTCAAATTCTTGGAGAAGGAGATTATGTTACTATAGAAAAGAAAGCAAGCTGTATATGATTATCACACCCTGGATTTATGCCACACAGCAACTTAGAATGCTTGGGACAGAATTGGAGAAATAGGAAAGAAAATTGAGTCATTTACCAAAGTTACATAGGACCCAAAGAAAAACTTCACAGATTTCTTACAAAGATTGATATCAACAGTGAACACAATGATATCAAATTCAGAAGCTAGACAAATTTAATCTCTGGCTTTTGAAAATGCCAGTTCTCTATGCAAAGTCTCTTTGAAGGAGAAGCAAGAGCCATATATCCAAGATAACCTCAGATAAAAAGTGGAGACGGGGCAGATGGTGGTATTGCACACCTTTAATCTAGGCACTCAGGAGGCATAGGCAGGCGGATCTTTGTGAGTTCGAGGCCAGCCTGGTCTACAGAGCTGGGTCCAGGACAGAGAGGGCTACACACACACACACACACACACACACACACACACACACACACACACACACACACAGTGACACACACACGCACACACACTCACACACCTGTCTTGGAAAAGCAAAACAAAAAAGTGGAGATTGGTCCCAGGCTGGGTTAAACTATCTCAGGAATTGGGACAGAGGCCAGATGCCCATAAACTTCTGTCAGGCAGTGAGGGTAACTGCACACATGACAGTATATCTTCTGAGAGTTAAGCAAAGATGAAAATCTAAAAGGCCAAGAAAGCAGTAGTTGCAAACACCTTAGCAAATCTGTACAAATTGAGGGGGAAAAAAAAACAACAGAGGTCAGGGATTCATTTGATAGAGGAAAATCAAATCTATAATGGAAAGAAGAAGGTGAAAATTGTATGTTTTGACTAATAGTGCATTTATGTCAAAGCCCTGAGCTATACGGGCATTTCTGTGGATGCAGTCTACATAGGCATATAAGCAAGTACGCATCTCTGAGAACAGAATTATCATAAACGGGGTGAAAGGTGATTAAGCTGCACCCCGTTCACCATACAGGGAGTTAAACGAATAACTAAAAACTGGCAGCCTAGATTTATGCGAAGTTCTTGCCAAGGGAGATGTAATTTAATGATAAAAATGCTTTACAGTTATATTTCTTTAGGTAGAGTTGACTCTAAATGGGAGAACCACAGGCGTTTTCCCCATGCTAGCTTGAGCCAGGCTGACCAATCTCTTAGGGGCAGAGTGAAGGGCATACAGACACTGGAATATTTGCCTTGGGAGGTCTTTCTAACTAGTATAATAGATTAGAGCCAAATAGGAAGAGAATCCATCTTGTCTGAGTTACACAGAATTCGTTTGAGAATGCCCAGGTGTGCCTGTGTGAGCAGTTTGCTTCCCCTGGCTGTGTCTCCTGACGTGCAAGTCCAGGTTGCTTAAATCTTGATTTCTTACTGCTTAGGGATCTGATTCTCTCCTTATTTCCTTCTCTGAATGTTGGCCTCTTTGTTTGGAGAATGCAGGTAATTAGTATGTGGATATGACACCGAGGAGGAGCGATGGACAGGAAGCTGAGAGACAGCATGCTGTGATAATTCCATTATAGGTTTTGCTTCACTGGTGCCTTTGGATTCCAGGCATAATGAGACAGTAGGGGTCTGCAATTTCACTCACACAGGGTCTCTCTATGATGTGCCAGACTTAGGGTCTTAAATTTGAAATCCATTATTTTATTAGTAGAATTTTACTGAAGTAAATTAGTGACCAGGAACATGATTCCCTGGGTTAAACCGATGAGTTCACCTGGAATGACTTTACCATCCCTAATCAGCAGTCCTTTTCTGCAGAGTTCTAATTTAGTTGAATAATGTGGTGTTCCCCTTAACTTCCCCTTCCCTTCCCTCCCGCTCTCCCTGTTGCATAGGAACAGGCATAGTTTTTAATATAGAGGTGGATTCCAAATAAACTGAACCAACCAAATGTAAAATGCACGGACTGTGGTTTCTCCTAACAGGAATACAGGCATAATTACTACATTTTCCCCTTGTGGTAAAATCCCCAGCTCATATGGCATCTCGAAAAAACTAGAACTGAAGAGTGGAAAGCTCTCAGATGAGAGATACAAGATGAAAGGCAGAGGAGAATTTTCGGAGAATTCTATTAAGTCAAGACATGCTCCGGTGTCTCCAGTAAGAATCCGCATGACATCTACAGCGTGTTCAGTGTTATGTGCCCTCCAGCTGCAGGAGAATTTGGGTTTGGGGGAGCGCTTTGACGTGTACTTTCCACTTGGAGATGGAGGCTTTTATTCTGTCAGGAGGACCAGGAGAAAACAATGCCTTTTCATTCATCGAAAGATCACCTCTTGCTCCACATGCCTCATGCTTAGCCCAAGGTTGTGTTTATAAAAAGAACACAAGGAAACCGAGAGTGGGATTCAGGCCCGGGAGCAGATGGAAAGCCTTGAAGGCAATTAACTAGAGGAGAACGAATGTACTGTCCAAGGGGTTTCTTAGGGCACCAGACAGCCGGAGCACAGAGAGGCAGTTTAGGGAATTTCTTGGCTTTGGGGGTCAGCGATTCTATGGTCCAGTGAGAGAGCAAGAGCTGAGGCAGATTTCTTTTCTTGGCAAATGTGATTGTTGGATACACATGTATTCAATAAAAGGCACAAAATTTTGTTGAGCGCTTGAGGAATTTTTCACTAAGATAATACGTTTGTAAATCCAACCAGATCAAAGTAGAGTATGATTGTACAGAAGAAATGAAACACCACAGACACAGAGAAGAGGCAACTGCCACTTCCCGCATGGCTCCAGGGACTGGCTTGACTAGGGCAGAAAAGAAATGAATAAAAGACAGACAGATGGAAACATAGCTCCAAAACTGGGATCAGGTGTTTTCGGATGGAGAACCCTCAGTACCCTGGAATATCAGTACATGTATTATGTAGAGTAGCCATCATACCAGGAGAGGGAACCCATGCCTTAAACTGCCTGGATGGCAAGGAACTGAAGACTGGATAGTCCCCAAACAGGGTAGAACCAAACACAACTAGGAAAAGAAATCAATGAAGTGATTCCTAATGATATTCTGCTATACTATATTGCCTTGTTCAGCCACAGAGAGGATCCTTTGGGCAGCAGATGGGAGTTGGTACAGAGAACCCCTAGTCAGACATTATGTGGAGTGAGAGCCTATATTAGAGGTCTCCATTAGGTTCCTTTCCTAGTAGGTTAGGGAGTCCAGTGGAAGAAGGGGAGGAAAGACTGTAGGAGTCAGATGGGATGAAGGATACCAGGAGAACATGGCCCACCAAATCAACTAAGCAAAGCTCACCTGGGCCCACAGTGCCTGAAGCAGCAAGCATGAGGCCTGCATGGATCTACACCAGGTCCTTTGCCTATACGTTATCTCTGTACTCCTGGAGTTTCTGTGGGGCTCTTCAAAGGGGGAGCAGTTTTACCTCTGACTCCTTTGCCTGCTCTTGGGATTTTTTTTTCCTCCTATTGGTTTGCCTTGTCCAGACTCAATATGGCAGCTTTGCCTTGTCTTATTGTATTGTTTTTTCCTGTTTTGCTGTGGTCTCTTCGGGATCTGCTCTTTTCTGAAGAGGAAATGGAGTGGGAGTGGATCTGGGAGAAAGGGAAATTGGAAGGTGGAAGGAGCAGAGGGAGGAAAAACTGTGGTTGGGATGTATCGTATGAGACAAGAATCTGTTTTCAGTAACCCATGTCCTTACAATAACTCTGTCTTCCACTGTCTAAATGGAGAAATTAAGGCTCAGAGAAGTTGAGTAACTTATCTAAGAGAGAACTGCAAAAGGCTTGCTAGAACTTGGGTTTGTACATGGTGGCCCATGATTTTGTCACTGACTGGGATTTCTACATATGAACCCTGGTAAAGAAGGAACTTGCGCTTTGTCCCACGGAGCCGAGCAGAGAGGAGCTGGCAACCCTCACTAGGCCTGCTTTTGGGACCGGGATCCTCGCCCAACCAGCTTCTGCGGATTCATCTGGACCCTGTCCCGGCTGCACCTGAGCTCGGCCCACCCGGGCTGAGGCCTTGGGGGAAGGGCGAGTCCCCTGCTAGGGGGCCTCCTTTGTCCCACGGAGCCGAGCAGAGAGGAGAGGGCAACCCTCAGTAGACCTGCCTTTGG